>OW240923.1:122463811-122475103 GCA_933207985.1 Pelobates cultripes | reverse complement strand
AGACCCTTCTACTTTGGTATTAGCAGTTTCTGTTTTGCATGATTTCTGCCTATGTGACTAGTTGTGGACATTGTTGAGTTTTACCAGCTTGGAGTGGTGGGAGTTGCACTCTGCCACTTTATCTCACTGTCTGCACTTTAGCTATTAGCACTTTTTTATGTTATGTAGAGCTGCTATACCTATGGGTCTTTAGCCTATTTAGGCTTTTTATGTTGATATATATTTTATATATTTGCACAGTGTTGGTGCATATTATTTAATAAACAGCATTATCCTTATTCATTCCATTATTATCCTCGTTTATTTATCTGGTGTTTCTGGCGCCCTGTATTTTTTTTGTTTCTATTATATGTTTTAAGGTTTGAGTGACCTTTTTACAGTGGCTTGCCTACATCCGGATATCACCATACTTCACCCAACCCTATACTTGTTTCATGTATAATGGAGAGTATCACATGCAAAAAGCTAACACAATGTATAAATGATTTTCAAGGTTCAGTAGGGTAATTTCCAGAGAAGAGCCAGTACCCCTTTAGTGCCAAAGCAGCTTTGACATACTCTGTAATCTGTGTGTCTGCACCCACACAGCTGTTAAAATATGATTAATATAATCCCACTAACTAGGAATTTAACATCATGTTGGAACCTACCCCATGCACCCAGGATCGTCAGCAGCAAACAATACAGAGAGGGGTCCAAGAGAAACCTAAATAAGAAGAATGATGGACTACGATTGGGGAAATTTAGCAAGTGGTTTAAAATAGGAAAAGTAGAATAATCTCCTATATAGTGTACCTGCAGATTCTGTTTTCCAACGTTCCATTGACCGACCTCTATTTACCACTTTTCCGACTAAAACACTTCGATAAATCTCCCTCAGACTCAGAGTGTTGAGAAAATGTTGACCAACATGGCCGACTTTCTCTTACTTCTAGAGGAAGAATTATCCAGTTCTGTGTTTAGAAACATGCTCCAAAGTTCAGCAGTCACTATAGAAACCAGTGCAACTAGTGCAACTAATGATCTTCTTTCATAACGTTCTACCACTAATCGTTAGATCATGGCACATTGATAAATCTCCCCAACCTTATGACACACCTGAAGGCTTTTTGATATTGAAGACACTCACATCTACCAAAATAAAACGGTGGATGAGTGACTCAGATTATGATGTAACACAGCACTGTAGTTTAAAGCACTATTTTCCTTTTAATGGGTTTCGCATGGATTCGCCACATGGTTTAGACACTGGCATCTGGTGGGAATTACATTTATTTTGCAATAAATGTAATAATAGAAAACAACTTAGTTGCTTGAGTTTTGTTTTCACAAGTTTGAAACAATATGGCAGCGATTATTATGAAAAATATGACAGACTCCTAATTGGTCCCACTAACCACATGAGGATCAGAGAAACCAGCTCAATCTTCACGTTAATTAGGTAATACCATAATGCTTGTGTAAAAAATGATCTAACATTACAATGCATTAGATTAATAGTGCGTCAAAGCGACTACAGATGTATTATATATTGAGTGAACAATATTTAAATGACCATGATTGTTTAAATAAAAACTCAGTTAAAAGTAAATATTTTGGCAACTCAACACGAACGGATGCCATTTCTACCAGCTCCCAGAACAAACAACTTAAGTCCACAAAATATCCCTCTTTTTCGCACCCATCCAGCCACAACACCCGCTCAGACGGCAGCAGCACAAGATACTGCGCCTATTGATGCAGTTCTTCCAACCGCAGAAGCTACAGAAGCGGAAACACAAGACCGGGGCCATCAAGCCTGGGCCTCGAGGAAATCCTACGCGGACATCTGGCGAAACACATAGAACAGACGCACCCGCCGGACATCCCTAACTCACCGGAACACACTCCGGCTATGGGACGCCGCTCCCAAAGGCACCAAGGTACCGGAGACAGGGACTTAGGAGCCATGTTTCAGAAGCCCACCCATACCCGGCCGGCACCCACGGCACCACCCCCAGAGCATAATAAGGTGCCGTGTAGGATAGATTACAACAGCGCCATAATAAGGCGCCGTGTAATAAAAGTAGATCACATCCACTGCAATACCCTGATCGATACTTCTACTTACTTATTCGTAGTATGCAATTAGGTTAGGTTGACATGACCTATGTTTCATAAAACCATGCTGATTATTGCAAAAAATAAAGTTCTTCCCAATGAATTCCTGAATATTATGCCTTTATAGCCCTTCAAATATTTTTCGAGTCACAGAAGTTAAGCTCACAGGTCTATAATTTCCAGGCAAGGATTTTGAGCCCTTTTTAAATATAGGAACGACATTTGCCTTCCTTCAATTCTCTGGTACAATATCTGAAACAAAAGAATCTTGAAAGATTAAATACAGAGGTTCACTTATTTCCCCACTTAGCTCCTTAAGTACTCGTGGGTGAATACCGTCAGGCCCCGAGCTTTGTTTACATTCATTTTCATTAACTGTTGTAGCACCTTGTCTCGAGACATCCAATCACAAGTTATATGCAAGTTTTTTCAAAAATCATTTGCATATCTCTTGCCATAGGATCCTCATTAAAATATATACTGAAGAAAAATAGTAAAATAGTGTACCTACACTTTCATTTTTTGTTTTTTTAGAATTGATGTACTTGAAAAACATTTTTGGGGTTGGTTTTGCATTCTTTGGCTAACAATTTCTAATTTTCTAGTTTAGGCACTTTAATTGCCATTTTGCAAACATTATTGGCTTCCTTATATCTTATATGGGAAGCCTCTGATTTTAGGGAGTCTTAATTAGGGAGTGACTGTACTGGTGCCATTAGAGGCAGGTTTTCAGACAAATGTATAAACATTTTCATGTCTCGGGAATTGCAATGTTTTCCATTGTTCAAAAAAGAGACAATTTATATATATCACAACCACTATAGTAATGTTCAGTGGTGTTCGGAGTGTGCCTGTAGTTAAGAAAAGTTTGCAAATGATGTATTGCCGTCTATAGTTGTGCTATTAGAAGTATGCTGTTGAGACATTTCATGCTACAATTAAATAATAATAATAATAATTTGCGATTTTTATAGCGCTTTTCTCCCTGTGAGACTCAAAGCACTTTACAAATATTGAAAAAGCTAAAGGGTATTCAGCGCTAAGCAATGACTGGAACAGTCCAAACAGCAGCTAAATCACCGGAGCCGAGGTCTCTCGTACTGTCCACAAACAGATGAAAGTACAAGGAGTGGTGCAGCGCCTAAAGTGTCCATAAAATATATATATATATATATATATATATATATATACCGTATATACTCGAGTATAAGCCGACCCGAATATAAGCCGAGGCCCCTAATTTTACCCCAAAAAACTGGGAAAACGTATTGACTCGAGTATAAGACTAGGGTGGGAAATGCAGCAGCTACTGGTAAATTTCTAAATAAAATTAGATCCTAAAAAATTATATTAATTGAATATTTATTTACAGTGTGTGTATATGATGAATGCAGTGTGTGTGTATGAGTGCGCAGTGTGTGTATGAGTGCGCAGTGTGTGTATGAGTGCGCAGTGTGTGTATGAGTGCGCAGTGTGTGTGTATGAGTGCGCAGTGTGTGTGTATGAGTGCGCAGTGTGTGTGTATGAGTGCACAGTGTGTGTGTATGAGTGCGCAGTGTGTGTGTATGAGTGTGCAGTGTGTGAGTATGAGTGTGCAGTGTGTGTGTGTGAGTGCAGTGTGTGTATATGAGTGCAGTGTGTGTGTGAGTGCAGTGTGTGTGTGAATGCTGTGTGTGTATATGAGTGCAGTGTGTGTGTGATGCAGTGTGTGTTTGTGTTGCAGAGCCTTGGTGGGGGGGTGGGCATTTTTATAAAAAAAAATTTAATATTATTTTAATTTGTTTTGTTATATTATTTTTTTATTATTATTTTTATTATTATTTATATTATTTTTAATATTATTTTTATTATTTATTTATTAATCATTTATTTATTTTGTTGTCCCCCCTCCCTGCTTGATACATGGCAGGGAGGGGGGCTCTCCTTCCCTGGTGGTCCAGTGGCATTGGCAGTTCAGTGGGGGGAGGAGGGGGGCTGGCAGAGCTGTTACTTACCTCTCCTGCAGCTCCTGTCGGCTCCCTCCTCCTCCGCGCCGGTCCGTGCAGCTCCTCTGTCAGCTCACACTGTAAGTCTCGCGAGAGCCGCACTATGACCCCGCGGCTCTCGCGAGACTTACACTGGGAGCTGACCGAGGTGCTGACCGGACTGGCGTGGAGGAGGAGGGAGCTGACAGGAGCTGCAGGAGAGGTAAGTAACAGCTCTGCCAGCCCCCAGTCTGTATTATGGCAATGTAAATTGCCATAATACAGACACTGACTCGAGTATAAGCCGAGTTGGAGTTTTTCAGCACAAAAAATGTGCTGAAAAACTCGGCTTATACTCGAGTATATACGGTATATATATATATATATAAATATATATATCTAAAAGCAGGGGAAAAAATAGATATAGTGTAGTATGTCACTGTCCAAATAAATAGAATAAAACAAAAGAAACACACTCACAATTTACTGGAGCTAAAATTGTAGCTCCAGCTTGAACACCTGGGCTGGACAATAATAAATATGGCGTATTTATTATTATTATCTACCTCACTTTGAGTGTATTTTTTCTTGTTTTATATTTTTATATTAATTACCTTTAAATAAAATAACTTTTTATTGGACTAACCTTTGCTGCTATTCTGCTTGAACTACCGTATCCGTGGTGAGGATTGTACCAGCCAAGCCCGAAGGATAGAGCAGTCCACATCTGCTCCATCAAATGTGAGTAAATTTCTCACCACTTAAATTGTATTCTGTGCCTTACGGTACACACTATTTTGATTTTTCTTTTTCCTTTTCTCCTATATTTCTGGAGAGAAAAGACCACCATCTATACTTACAAGTGGACACTACACTATAATATCCTAATATCCTAAGCCCATATCCGCAGAGCTACTTATGTTTCCACCATTTGAGTGACTGCAACCGGCAAGAAGCACACGATATCCATAGACGGGGATTGTTCCGTTCAGGAGTTCAATTGGAGTTACAATTTTAGCTCCAGGAAATTGTGAGTGTGTTTCTTTTGTTCTATTCTATTTATTTGGACAGTGACATACTACACTATATATTTTTTTTCTTTTTCTCCCTGCTTTTATATATATATTTTTAGGACACTTCAGGCTCTGCACCACTCCTTGTACTTTCAATTTACAAATATACAAACGTAAAGACAAAAAAGTTAGGAGTTTCTGATAGTCAGATGAGCAGACTGAATGCCTGATGCAAGAGGTGGGTCTTTAGCTTTTTTTAAATGTCTATAAGGATGGTGCCTCTCTGATTGAGCATGTTAAAGTGTTCTAGAATGTGGGGGCAGTGTGGCTGAATGTCCAGGGTCCTGAGTTTGTCTTTATTCTTGGCATTGACAGGAGGGATTTGCTGGCTGACCGAAGTGAATGAGATGGAGGCAAATTTTAAAATATGTTCTCCATTTAATTGGAAGCCAATGCAAGGAGTCAAGAACAGGTGTTATGTGGCAGGAGCGAGTTTGATTGATCAGTAGTCTGGCTGCTGCATTTTGTACAATCTGAAGGCAGCGGAGCAGTGGCGTACTAAGGGGGGGGTGAGAAAGAGAAATAGGGGGGGTGAGAGAGAAATAAGGGGGGTGAGAGAAATAAGGGGGTGGGTGAGAAAGAAAAAGAAGGTGGGTGAGAGAGAAAGGAGGGGGTGAGAGAAAATAGGAGCGGGGGTGAGAGAAATTAGGAGGGGGGTGAGAAAGAGAAATTGGGAGGAGGAGAAGGAAATTGGAGCGGGAGGAGAGATTGACATTCATCACATACACACAATGCACCCCTTGCACACAGAAAAACACACACACACATACACAAGCAATGCAACCGTTACACACAATGCATCCCTTACACACACAGAAACACACAATGCATTCATTACACACACTTAATGCACCCCTTACACACATTCAATGCATCCCATACATACACAGAAACACACCTTGCAGCCCTTACACATACAAACACAATTTCACACAATGCATTCCTTACACACATATCAGGACATCCCCTACACACTCCACCCCCTGTGAACAAACTCATTGGTGGAACATGAAGGTGGACCCTGGGACCCAGACCTTGAGCTGTGTAAAGGACCCCCAAAAAATGGAGCTGCTTCCCGTTCTCCCAGAACATTGATTTTTGTGACCACAGTTACAAACCGCCTCCAGAGAGCCTGTTCTGCACCAGACCAGTGGAGCCAGACTGCAGCTAGAGCCCATCATCATCCTCATCTGGTTGTAAGTAGGCAATCTAGTATATTATTCGTGGCACTAAGCTCTAATTTACCTCACATTAAAGAACACTATAGTCCCCAGAACCACTTCAGCTTAATGTAGTGGTTCTGGTGTCTATAGCCTGTCCCTGCAGGCCTTTTAATGTAAACACGGCGGCACTGCAGCACTGGCGTTAGTTAACATGGCAAATCATATGGCTGGGGCATTGTGATGTCACATGGGGGCGGCAAACTTTACTTTTGCCTTGGGCGGCAAAAATCCTTGTACCGGCCCTGGCTGGAGGGGGCTGTGTGAGCTGTGGCCGCACAGTGTCCCATGGTGCCAGTACAGCTCACTCAAGCAAACAGCTGATAAACTGGCCGCACGGAGGAAATGTGTATGTGTGACTGTCTGCCTGTGACTGTGTGTGACTGTCTGCCTGTAACTGAGTGTGTGACTGTCTGTCTGTAACTGAGTGTGTGACTGTCTGCCTGTAAATGTGTGTGTGGGGCTGCAGGGATTTTGTAGAAGGGGGTGGGGGTTTTGTATTGGGACAGGAGTCTTTATAAGGGGGGATAAGCAGGGGATTTGTGGAAGGGGGTTGCGGGGGTTTTGTAGATGGGGCAGTACAGGATTTGTAGAAGGGGCAGGACAGAGGTTTTGTAGGAGGGGCAGGGCAGGACAAGGGTTTTGTAGGAGGGTCTGACAACGGTTTTGCAAAGTTTACAAATTGTAAAAATAAAAGAAATAAATCCTTTAACATGTTTTACAGGTTTTTTGGGGGAGGGGGGGGTGCCAAGCACAGGATCCGCCCCGGGTGCCAAATGCTCTAGGTACGCCCCTGCAGTGGAGTTCTTTTTCTGAGAGGCCGAGGTAAAGTACATTACAGCAATCTAGATGAGAGGACACAAATGTATGGATTAATGTTGGCATATCATCCGGTGCAATTAAGTGTTGTATCCTGGCTATGTTTTTCAGATGAAAGTAGGCACATTTTATTACAGAGGAAATCTGCTGTTTAAATGATAGTCCAGAGTCTTTCAGCAGGATACCAGAAAACACAAGTCAAATACGAAGCCGAGGTCAGGATACCAGAAAACACAAGTCAAAAACAAAGCCGGGTCAGGATACCAGAAATCAGCAGTCAAATATGAAGCCGAGGTCAGGATACCAGAAACAAGCAGTCAAATCTAAAAATGAAAAACCAGTCCGGACCTGATCAAATCCCAGCAATGCTGTTGAAGCTCAGTGTGCCGGCAATTGCTAAACCCGTCTCAACTCTAATTAACGAATCCTTGGTGTCTGGATACATACCCAAACTTTGGAAGACTGCGAGAGTAGCGCCTATCCATAAAAGTGGTGACATTACTTTGGTTTCTAACTATCGCCCAATATCATTGCTCCCGGTATTGTCAAAAATCTTAGAAAAATGTGTCTATACGCAACTTTGTGAGTACTACCAACAATTAAACTATCTGACCCCTGATCAATCGGGCTTTTGCCAAAATCACTCCACTACAACTGCCCTCCTAAAAGTTTGCAATGACATCCAAACTGGCATGGAACAAGGAGCCCTAACTGGAGCTATTTTCCTTGATTTTGCTAAGGCCTTTGACACAGTAGACCACGACATTCTACTGCACAAACTCAAAAAATCAGGTATTGGTGATCATTCTCTAAACTGGTTATGATCGTATGTATCGGATCGCTCGCAATATGTGTCCATTTCTGACAGTGACTCCCTCCCTCTCCCAGTTCCCCAGGGTTCCATTCTCGGCCCGCTACTATTTATATTATTTATAAATGATCTGCCAAATGTCTGCCAATCCTCAAATGTACACATGTACACAGATGACACGGTAATCTATGCGAGCAAATCCAATCTACCGCAACTTGAGGCTGTGCTCCAAGACCAGTTTACAGAGGTAGAAAAGTGGATCGCAAAAAACAAACTCTTCCTGAACACTGACAAAACTGTCACAATGATCTTTGGAACAGTACCTAAATTACACAAATTACACAATTCCACCTATCCATCAAAACAAATTCAAATGGCACACTGACCGCAGTCCACTCTTTCAAATACTTGGGTATGATATTAGACCCCAATCTATCTTTTGGCCTGCACATAGAAAAGCTTGCATCTAAACTTTATCCAAAATTAGGTGCCCTGTACAGAAACAAAGCCTGCCTAAGCCCTACAGTAAAGGAAAAGATTGTACAGCAAATGCTGATGCCAATCATTGATTATGGAGATGTAGTATATGCATCTGTATCGCAATCCCACATTAATAAACTCAACACATTGTATAACTTGTTCTGCCGATTTGTGCTACAATGTAATTACAGGACCCATCATTGTGACATGCTAAAAGAACTAAACTGGCTGTCGCTGGAATCCAGACGCACCCTTCATCTTTCCAGCCTTGTTTTTAAGAGCTTTTCTTGGAAACTCCCGTCCTACCTGAACAAAATGCTTTCCCCAGCTGTTCCCACTTTCTATAAGCTCCGATCCAGTACAAGCACTTTACTTAGTCTACCTCAATACAAAATGAAAGCGGCCCGATCCTCCTTCTCCTATAGAGCACCGCAATTGTGGAACGACCTCCCGCACAATTTAAAATCTTCCCTAAGCCTAAAGTCATTTAAGAGATCCCTCTCTACATACCTCAAAACAGAATGTGCATGTCATGGTTGATTTTTGTGACAGATTCATCTGTATTGCTGGTTCGTCTGTTTCCCTTTGTTTTGCTGGATTTCCTGTTCGTATACCCCCGTTCGTGTAATTTACAAACTACCAATTGAAACTACCGAACGAACGACCACCCAGGAGAGGAGTGTGCTGCTGGTTAACCTCTTGGCCCCAATTAGAACGTTGTGGTTAACCGCAGACACCTCTCCATTCCATTCGTACGGGTGGTCGTCGTTCGCATGTCGACCACAAGGCAGCGGCCATTTTGGGACACACGAAAGCATAGCGGTGTTCGGTACAAATCGTATGGAACTAAAAACGGACACTTTAAACTACCGAACACCGCTGGAAACTGATGCCCACCTTCTATTTCGACAAGGCATGCGAACGCCGGTCGTTCGGGAGTTTTATACATTCGTATGGACTTTTACCCAGATAGCCGTCCCATGGAGTCATTCGTATACCGAAGGACTGGTGAAAGACTTTGACTCCATGGCGATTCGACTAGATACATCGGATCTGAGCGCTGTTCGGTGAAAACATGCACTCAGATCCAGGCTGTCTGGGGATACGTTACACGAACTATATCCATTCGGTATTTTCCCCGTTATGTATTTTAATGTATTTTTGTTACTGTATTTTAAAATGGCGATTGTCTCGACCCTGGGAGATAATTAGGTTTCTTCCTAATTATCTCCGTGGTAGAGAAGATGGATTTGTGGGTAAGATGGGAAGGGCTTATATTGAAGCCACTGCGATTGGCTACTGTCTAATATATTTTACAGTCTTCCACAAGGTCCCCTCGGGGAGTGTCCACCTTGTGGAGACCTGCATAAATACCGGGCAGGTAGCCCCCATTAAACAGATCCTTATTTGACCCTCAAGACGGAGCTTGGTCTCGTTTGTGGGGGAAATTATTACTGGGACAGCGCTTTCGTTATTTTTAGCTGTGGAAGGCGTTCGACTGTTTTGCTGATCGGGAGTTGCCGCGTTCGTGGACTTCGTTCGGGAGTTTGGCGGTCGGCTGGATATAAACTGCATTTCTGGAGAAGGGGATTATTTACTAAACGGCGGCTTCATTTACCTGGCGGTGAGTGTCGTAACAATTTTATATTTCCTGCCTGTTCTATGTTAAATTTTGTATATATTGTGTATTAATATTGTTTTTGTATTTTGTTGTACCTAATGTAACAATGCAATGATTTGTGGACCCAGGACATACTTGAAAACGAGAGAAATCTCAATGTATCTTTCCTGGTAAAATATTTTATAAATAAATAAATATGAAGCCAGGTCAGGATACCAGAAATCACAAGTCAAATACGAAGCCAGGTCAGGATACCAGAAATAAGCAGTCAAATATGAAGCCGGGTCAGGATACCAGAAATCACAAGTCAAATACGAAGCTGAGGTCAGAATACCAGAAATCACAAATCAAATACGAAACCGAGGTCAGGATACCAGAAATCACAAGTCAAATATGAAGCCGAGGTCAGGATACCAGAAATCACAAGTCAAATACGAAGCCGGGTCAGGATACCAGAAATCATGAGTCAAATACGAAACCGAGGTCAGGATACCAGAAATCACAAATCAAATACGAAACCGAGGTCAGGATACCAGAAATCACAAGTCAAATACGAAGCCGAGGTCAGGATACCAGAAATCACAAGTCAAATACGAAGCAGAGGTCAGGACACCAGAAATCACAAGTCAAATACCAAGCAGAGGTCAGGATACCAGAAATCACAAGTCAAATACGAAGCCGAGGTCAGGACACCAGAAATCACAAGTCAAATACGAAGCCGAGGTCAGGATACCAGAAATCACAAGTCAAATACGAAGCTGAGGTCAGAATACCAGAAATCACAAATCAAATACGAAACCGAGGTCAGGATACCAGAAATCACAAGTCAAATACCAAGCAGAGGTCAGGATACCAGAAATCACAAGTCAAATACGAAGCCGGGTCAGGATACCAGAAATCACGAGTCAAATACGAAGCCGAGGTCAGGCAAAGAATAAGAGCCAAAGCCTGCGTACTGATTGGTCAACGTCATCATTGCGACTCAAAATAGGGTTTGATTAGGGTTGCAATTATAACGTGGTCACTTTAATAACAGGCATGACGTCACACCTACATTCTATAAATAGATATAATGCTGCGCGGCTCCGTGGATTAGCTGGACCGCGCAGCAGGAGGAGCCCTGTGCGACTCGAGAGAGGTGAGTACATGCTACAGCTAGGAGTCAGATTCTTATTTGCTGCTAAAATCACATTTTATTGGTTTA
>OW240923.1:122432853-122451016 GCA_933207985.1 Pelobates cultripes | reverse complement strand
TACCCCTTACAAATAATCCTCAGGAAACCTTCATGGAAGAGTTTTTGGAATTAATAAATGAAGGTAAAGATAAAGGAATTTTAACTAAAAGAGAACACGATTTCATTTGGTGCCGATATCCAAAGATAGCAGTATTCTACTATCTACCCAAGATACACAAGAACCTCACCCATCCCCCTGGAAGACCAATTATTTCAGGTATCAATTCATTAACATCTAATCTCTCTCAATATGTAGATAAATTTCTACAACCAATGGTGGTTCAATTACCATCGTATTTGAAAGACACCACCCAAGTGATACAAACACTGTCCAAAATTGAATGGAACGAAGGGTTCTTTTTAGTGACAGCGGATGTTACTTCACTATACACAATAAT
This sequence comes from Pelobates cultripes, assembly GCA_933207985.1. Lineage (NCBI taxonomy): Eukaryota > Metazoa > Chordata > Amphibia > Anura > Pelobatidae > Pelobates > Pelobates cultripes. The sequence goes on along the minus strand of OW240923.1, from coordinate 122,450,637 downwards.
TGAACATCTTCAAGGATGTGAAGCCATCCAACATTCATTTGCTAAATATTCGGAACTAAAGAATGACCAGATCAGTTTTCTCATACAAGCCATCGCCTTTATTTTGAGCCACAATTTTTTCTGGGCACAAAAACAATTTTACCTCCAAATAGAGGGCACCGCCATGGGAACCAGGTTTGCACCTAGTTATGCAAACCTATTTATGGGAAAGTGGGAGGAAGAATTTATTTGGAACAATACCACATACGGTGCAAACCTGGTCCTGTGGCGGCGCTACATCGATGACTGCATTTTTATTTGGAAAGGGGATTTATCCTCTCTAACAGAATTTAAGGACTATCTTAATTTTAATCCGTACAATTTACAATTCACTTTTACTCAATCGCAATCTTCGGTGGAATTTTTAGATTTGGAGATTTATATCAAAGAAGGAAGAATAAATACTAAAACCTTTAGAAAACCAGTAGACTGCAATAGTTTCCTTCCTTCGGATAGTCACCACAAGAAATCCTGGTTGGACAATATCCCGTATGGGCAATTTAGGAGAATAAGAAGGAACTGCACAGAATTAGAAACTTGCAGAAATCAGATGGAAGAAATGAAAGGTCAGTTTTTGAAGAAAGGTTATGACTCAGATTTGTTGAATGATGCCATGAACAAAGCCCTGAATCTATCAAGGGAAGAAACTCTACAAAGTAGAAATAAAATATCCAATTTTGACACTGAGGCTCCTGCATTTATCACTCAATTCAGTGACCAAGCAGGAAGAGTTAGACATATTTTAAATAAACACTGGAAGGTCCTAAAAGAAGATACCACATTGAGCACCATATTGGATGATAAACCAAAAATATTTTATTCCAGAGCTCCAAGTTTGAAAACCATACTAGCTCCAACGATTAAGGAAGTTAGACCATCCAGAATGAACCAGGAGATGGCTGGCTTTCATAAATGCAATAAAAGTCCAGGTTGTAAGAACAACCCCACACAAGCAATACTGGCAAGAAAATTTAGCAATATGAATGGAGATGAAGAATTTAAAATTAAATCAAATCTGAGTTGCAACTCCACAGGGGTCATATATCTCCTAATTTGTCCCTGCAAGAAATATTATGTGGGCAGGACGAAGAGAAAATTTAGAACGAGATTAGGAGAACACATTCGCAACATTAAGAAAGGACTTAATACGCATAATCTTTCAAGACATTTTACCGATTATCATTCTAACGATCCAACTGGCTTAGAATTTTACGCTATTGATTTAATTAATCCACATTGGAGGGGAGGTGATTTTGAAAAAAGGCTTGATAAAAATGAAGCAAGATGGATATTTCAACTGAACAGTTTGGAACCAGTTGGTCTTAATATTAATTTTGAGCTCAATGCATTTTTATATAAAAAAAATTTTTTTTTTTTTTTTTTTAAATAATTTTTTTTTTTTTTTTTTATTATTTATTTATTTTTTGAAAATATTTTTTTTTTATTTTTTTTTTATTTTTTTTTAATATATTTTTAAATATATTTTTAGATATTCTATTATTTTAATAATAGTGATGCACTTACTACAGGACCTGTCCCATTTTACAGTTGGGGTTACACCAGATGATTTGTCCTAACCGCATAGGTGTCATTCGACTACTAAGTATTCCCCATTTATTTTATACATATAATTTTATTTCTAGGAATCCAATATTCCTATTTTATCTATTTTTTATGACAGTAAATACCATTTATTCATTTTTTATTAGTATACTAAATTTTTTAGACACCCTGTCACTTTAAGTGGTAACGATACAGTTACTACTTGATTTGTCCCATTGTATTTTTTAGCTAATTATGGTAACACCAGATGGTTTGTCTCTACCATGTTGGTTCCCATTGATCACCAGGTTCTTTTGTTTCCTTTGATATCAAGTATTCGATACTGTGTAATAGCGGACGCACCTCTCTCTTTTTTATATATTTATCACTCATACGTATTCTTATTTCTCATATATATTACTATTATATGTATTTTTAAATTTAGATTTTTTCTTCGAAGCAGCAGTGATTTATTAAAGGACTTGTCCCACTGTATTTTGCAATTAGTTGTGGTTCCAGTAGACGGTCTGTTCTCACAATATAGGTGTATATTGATTACTATGTTTTTAAAATTTCTGTTTCCCTTTATGTAAATTATTAGATGTTCTGTCATTCATTATAACCATTTCGTTTTTTTCTTACTCGTAACAGCGGATGTATCTTAAGTTATAATGTTATAATGTAACAATATTATGATGATACCAAATTATCAACTCTTCATAATGATTGCTTATATAATTATGTGCTTGTATAACTATGTACTTAAGAGCATGTATTTATGTACAATTGTAATGAATTACTGGTCAATATGTCTTCTATTATCATTATTTATACAATATTATTATCTTTGGATATTTTTAAATAATTTTTAACTATTCTAATGATTTTATAAAAGAAGGTTTAAAAAAAGCTTTTCTGTTCCCAATTTGTTGTCTTGGCGAATGGAGGGTTAATTCAACAATTATATGCACTTAACCGATTGAAGTTAGGGAGTATATAAGAAGTTAATGCTCCTTTGATGCCATCCTCTGATGAAGTGATTTGAAATCACGAAACGCGTAAGGAAGGCATCCGACGATCATCAGTTCCTGAGAGAGAGATTTGGAACGCATAGCCGCAGTGAAACGCATGCGGAGAATACCCGGTGTCAGCTTAGCACGAGGCAGTCCTCCTCCTTCTCTGTCCGGCCGGCAAGAGAAAGTAACGTATATCTATCTTTTTTGGACCCTCAGTCTACTGTGACCCGGTAAACTATCCACCTCTCATATGTGGGACTGTTTTTTATTTTTATTACCGTTAGTCTTTATATATTTTAGTGTGCTGTTCAGATAATAAAGTATTAATAAGTTTCACGTCTGCTGTACATATATTTGACTAACTTTAGACTTTTTTTCCATTTGCATTTTTCATTTGCATTTTTTTATTTACATTTATAATTATGCATACCTTCTTTATAGGGGTATGTTAGACATTTGTATCTGTGGTATTTGATTCTTATATATATAAGATCTTTACTATATTAACCCATTTGCAGCTGGTGGACACTACCTGCCTTACTATATAGGAGGTTTAGGTCCGATCAGCTGATACATTTGTATTTCATAAGGACACACTCAAGATCCATGTTACTTGATATTTCCACTGAGCCCAGTACATACTTTTTTGATTAATTTCAAATCAGCACCCTCCATATATATCCTTTTCTGTAACCTTTGGTGGTGGTTACTAATTGTACTAGTGGCACAGTGGTCTTTATCGGCTACTCTTATCTCAAGATTCTACTATATGAGGATTTCTTCCTAAATATAGCTATTTATTTATTTAACACTTATACTGTTGCCACAATATCTTCAAGCCTTTAAGATGTGATTGTAACGGATCACCTGGCACCCCGACTGGGTACCTCCGTTGAAGGATGCTCCTAGCGCTTCCTGAGCACTCCAAGCACTCTGGCAGACACCACAACCACCGAACCGGAGAAGCACATGAATCCTCTCAAGCATATGAATGCTGTAGACAGTTGAATAGGAACCATACGAATAGGTTTACTCTCCTAGCAGTCAAACTGGAACAGCATACAATAAATCCTTCCCCAATAATGAGACGACACTTCACTTTGAGGGTTAAAACAGGAACTCCCTGTACTGTCACATACAGTCTCTTTTATTCCCAATCCACAAACATAGTACAGCCCACAGGGCGTTACAAAACAGCCAATCAATCCATACAATACACCCAGACACTCCCACACAAAATCCTCCCCTCTGGCTGTGATATGATTACTGAACACAATGGGTAATCTAATTATCACAGCCAGAGAAATACAGTTTCATAAAACACATCACAGGGACCCCAAAACATGCAATAACCCCATAAAAGTATATCCTTGGAACTGGGGGATCTGGGTGAACCACATATCCAAAATTCACCCAGATCCATTCAGTACTTTGGAAAATACAGTTTAATGCAGATTCTGCAGAACATATACAGGCTAAATAAAAAACAATCACTTTATAATGTGTCCCCTGCTGTATAGTCCAAAACCACCGCACGATGTCTCTGTGCAACAAATACTGGCGAGATAGCACCGTGTTGAAAAGTCCAAACAGTGTCTGTGAGTTAAAATGGCCGCCATCCATTGTTCTCACCATGTGCTTCTGATACAGGAAATGGTGGCCACCCAGTAACTCCACAGTATGTCCCCAGATGGTTCTTAAAAGGGCTAGCAGCAGCACAACACAAATCCATTATGCCCAAATCATGTCTTTAAAGGGCAATACATCCCAGAGGCCATAGTCACATGGCAGGAGGCTGGCAACCAGGCTTCTCCAGTGCATAGTGGCGAGGTTGGTTCCGCCACAGTGATTATGTTTAGAAACATCATTTGTTTCTTAAGTGGTTAAAACCTTGACTATTAGAAGTACATTATAGTATCTATTTGTGGCCTAACATGTTTTCCTAATGCCTACGCTATTAGGGACTTAGAGGGAACTTATTGTTAATGCCTTACAGAACTGTTTAATGAGAGCATTATTCTTTATTATAATTTAATAAACTATGTATCATAACATTAACTGTATGAACACTATTTCCTCTGCACACCACTTATACACTTTCAAAGTTAGTAGTACTCTATTTGTACGGGAGTACTATGTTATTCTCTATATAAGGCATGGGGTAGTCAACTATGTAGCAAAACTAGCCACTTATTTGTGTGAGAGTCTGAGTTGGTTTGACTATTCTTACTTCACAAACAGAATATGGACATATTGTTCGTTAGTTGAACCAACTATCGAACGGGAGACGACCTAGAGTAGTCGCGCGTCTCCAATTAAGGATTTGCAATATAGTCAGATGGGTGGCCGCGTTTGTATGAATAAACACTTGGCAGTGGCCATCTTGGCGCACCAACGCCCAGCAGTGTTTGGTCGTTGAGTACGTGGAACTAAAATCGGAAATTCGACCTCGCGAACACCGCTGGGCTTCCTTCTCGTTCGTACGTGCATCCCCTTTCGTCTTAGAGAAGTGGCATTTGACTGAATTGAACAAACAAATTCAGTCAAATGAATTCATGTACAGTTACATTCGTTATTTTATTCGTGAGAACTCCCGAAAGAATACCGGTCAAAGCATGAAATCGCATTGAACTGTTTTGGGGCTTCAGCTCGTGGTTGACCGGTCTAAAACTTAATTTGAATGGCTCTTCTGTTCTACCGAACGGATCTGAGCGGTATTTCGACAGATTGGGTGCTCAGATGCCTGCTATTCAGTGAAGTGTCTTTCTTGAAGTTCTGATTCATATTATGGGAGTTATAATGTGTAGCGGAGCAGTAGTATTATCCACGGTATCTCCGCTGGTAGACAGGAACAAACAGGCACAAAGCAGGTAAAATCCAGGTAGCGTAGTTACAATCCCTTCCTCCCAAGAACTAGACGACACATAGCTTGGAGGTCAACTGAGGTTTAATGGCAGGTCACGGTATTTATGGGATTCCCCATGCAAGGGGTTTCCCTGCTGACATTTCAGGGGTTGTACAGTAGGGGACTACATGGGGAACTGCCCAACACACACAATTTTCCCATCATACACTGCTGGACGAGAGGGATACTCCCACTGGAATATACCGTTAATGGGATTATCCCTCCGTGCAGCAGAACTCACTTTTTACATTAAAATACATAACTTTTACATTATTCATTAGTTTTACACGAACGGACGTTCGGTAGATAGCTGGAGGCTGAGCGCATCGTTCGGGAGTTTACCGCTCAGCTCCCAGTCTAACTAACCGAACGCCGTACGAAATACACATAATTTTAACATAGGTTTAAAAATACCGATTATCATAAGGGGAATGAACTACCGAACGGCCGAGGTTCCCGAACAGCCTGGAAGTCCAGCAGTGTTCGTGCCGTTGAGTAGCCGTTTTTAGTTCCAGGCGCTCGATGACAAAACACCGCTGGGCTAACAAAAGAAACAAGATGGCCGACCGCCGCGTGGTCGGTATTCGAAGGACGGCCACCTAGAAACACTCTTAATTACCGATTGCAACATTGTTGCAATCGGTTAATTGGTGCCACACGACCCCCTGTGTGTGGTCGTGCGTTCGGTAGGTTATTCGTTTCACGAACAGGGTTTTAACTCCCCGTTCGTGAAACTTCATTAGAAATGCTGGGGTTTTCCTACCGCCAGCATACGAATGCCCTCATTCGCCTAAAATACAAATAGCATTGGTTTCTTTACAATTTAGCAGCCATGCATGCATCTTCATACATAGTCTTTGGTGGCTAGTTTTGCCACATAATGTTTTAAAATAATGTTAAATTTTATGTACTTGGGAGATAATCTAATTAAAGAATGGTTCTTGCGCAATTATCTTCCAAGTACAAAAAAGGATCATGGGAAATTTGTCCTTGTTCCCTGTCCTCCACAAGGAGGCCATACTAGATTTAGTGTTTACAAATGGAGATTTGGTGTCAGATATGTAGGTGTAGGTGAAAATTTAGGATCTAGTGATCACCTGTCAGTGTGGTTTAATATAAGAACAGTGACTGAGTCACACCACACAAAAACAAAAGTTTTATACTTTAGAAAAACAGACTTTTCTAAAATTAGAATATGTGTAAAGGAGTCCTTGTCAGACTGGAGCAGTTTAAATGGAGTCCAGGAGAAATGGAATTATTTAAAAGTTGCACTGCTGAAGGCAACAGAAAATTGCATTAGGCTTGTCAGTAAAAGTAAATTTAAGAAACCACTGTGGTACTACGCAGATGTGGCCAAAATATTTAAAAACTAAAAGTGAGCATTTAGTAATTATAAAAAGTGAGGAAGAGAGACAGGTCTATAAGATTAGGCAGAAAGAAGCTAAGCAAGTTATAAGAGCCCCTAAAGCACACACAGAAGAGAAAAAAGCACAGTCAGTAAAAAAGGGGGATACAACATTTTTTAGATACATAAATGAGAAAAGGAAAGTAAAACAAGGATTAGTTAGATTCAAAACAAAAGAAGGAAGGGATGTAGAAGAGGATAAAGGTCTAGCTGATTGCCTTAATGGATATTTTTGTTCAGTATTTACAGATGGAAATGAAGGAAAGGGACCTCAGTTAAGAAAAAGGATAAATTAGTCATTTGTTACATGTGAGTTTACAGAGGAAGAGGTTCTATTTCAACTGTCAAAAGTAAAGACAAATAAGTCAATGGGATCTGATGGAATACACCCAAAGCTATTAAAAGAGCTTAGTGGTGTACTAGCAAAACCATTAACAGATTTATTTAACCAATCATTGTTAACAGGAGTAGTCCCAGAAGATTGGAAATTAGTGAATTTTGTACCCATTCACAAGAAAGGTAATAGGGAGGAGTCGGGCAACTATAGGCCAGTAAGCCTTACTTCAGTAGTGGGGAAAGTGATGGAAACCATGTTAAAGGATAGGATTGTTGAACATCTAAAAACACATGGATTTCAAGATCAGAGACAACATGGGTTTACTTCAGATCAGGGTGGTGCAGTAGACATTGCTTACCTAGATTTCAGTAAGGCTTTTGACACTGTTGCACATAGAAGGCTTATCAATAAACTGCAATCTTTAAGTTTGGATTCCAATATTGTTGAATGGGTAAGACAGTGGCTAAGTGACAGGCAACAGAGGGTTGTAGTTAATGGAATATATTCAAAGCTTGGACTTGTCACCAGTGGGGTACCTCAGGGATCTGTACTTGGACCCATTCTCTTTAATATTTTTATTAGTGATATTGCAGAAGGTCTTGATGGTAAGGTATGTCTTTTTGCTGATGATACTAAGATATGTAACAGGGTTGATGTTCCAGGAGGGATAAGCCAAATGGCAAATGATTTTGATAAACTAGAAAAATGGTCAGAGTTGTGGCAACTGACATTTAATGTGGATAATTGCAAGAAAATGCATCTTGGACGTAAAAACCCAAGGGCAGAGTACAGAATATTTGATAGAGTCCTAACCTCAACATATGAGGAAAGGGATTTAGGGGTGATTATTTCTGATGACTTAAAGGTAGGCTGACAATGTAATAGAGCAGCAGGAAATGCTAGCAGAATGCTTGGTTGTATAGGGAGAGGTATTAGCAGTAGAAAGAGGGAAGTGCTCATGCCATTGTACAGAACACTGGTGAGACCTCACTTGGAGTATTATACACAGTACTGGAGACCGTATCTTCAGAAGGATATTGATACCTTAGAGAGAGTTCAGAGAAGGGCTACTAAACTGGTTCATGGATTGCGTGATAATGGAATAGGCTTCCAGCTGAAGTGGCAGAGGTTAACACAGTAAAGGAGTTTAAGCATGCGTGGGATAGGCATAAGGCTATCCTAACTATAAGATAAGGCCAGGGACTAATGAAAGTATTTAGAAAATTGGGCAGACTAGATGGGCCGAATGGTTCTTATCTGCCGTCACATTCTATGTTTCCATGTTTCCATGTTTCTAAGTTTCTATGTTTCCATGTTTCCATGTTTCCATGTTTCTATCTTTCTATCTTTCTATGTTTCTATGTTTCTATGTATTATTTCGCTGGTACTTCATTCCCAAAAGACTTCACCACATATATCCCATGACAATGAATGAATGTTGGAGATGCCAGACGGAGGAGGACTCTGTGCTTCATATATCATGAAGCTGCTGAAAATTAAAGAAATATTCAAGACATTTTGAAGAAATTGCTAAAAACTTCCTTACCACCTGTACCTGAAATATACCTAGATAGGCTACAAAATGCACTATCACAGTCACAAAGATCTATGTCTCTATATGTCTGTCATGTTGGCTGCAGGCCGCACTTACCACCGCCGCGTGTGTAACATCACATTCCATGGTCATGTGATTGTAAATAGCGAGTCACAGACCACTTTAGGCTATTAAACGTTGTTTGTCATTTATACCTTGCCCATGTTGTGGTTTATCTGAGAGCGCGTTTATTGATTCCTCCATGTATTTGACCTTTGGCTCGTTTATCTGACTATTCTGATTTCCATTGTCCGTGACCTTGGCTTGTGTCACCATTTACCCTCTTTGAGTACTCCTGACTTTGGCTTGTCTTCTTTATCCTAGTTTTATGTTAAATCTGGCAATTGTAAGGTCCGGTGATATGTTCAGGGTTTTCTTGTACTTTATACAAAGTCCTATGATGACAATAAAAGTGTATACCCAATATTTAAAGCAATAATCCAAAATAGCAGAGATACGTGTGGGTCTGGTAGGCTTTGCTTTGATCCTCAGGTGTGTGTACCATCAAAATGTTTGGGATCCAGGAACATATAAAAAAAAAGGCTCCAATAGTGTATTACGTTCAGAATAAAATATAGCTGTATAGAAGGAAATCCAATAGGCCTGCTCACATGGAATGGAGCTAAAACCAGCTCTAGTATAGTGTGCCTGCAGTGGATTTGATCCCCCACTTCAAGGATATCGATGGAAGTGGCAATCAGTAGATATCTTAGCAGCAGGATATATGTGAAAATAAAAAAGTGCAACAATAGTGCTCAACTTTCCCGAGCATAGGTGGTGTAATCCTCACCTGGGATGCTTGGTGAAGTCCTCACTTGATATTGTTGCACATAAAGCAGCAGTTCCCTCCCAAAGCTGGAATTGAGTAAAGGTCTGGTATCAGCTTTGGGAGGGAGATGCTACTTTACTTGCAACAATATCAATCATTTCTGTTTCTCTATTAATGTTTAAACATTGTGGAAATACATTTTTAAAACAAATAATGTATGTAAAAAAATGTAATTGTTCAATAAAGATGATACATTAAAAAAAAACAAAAAAACATGATGTATTAAAAATGGAGATTACTCCAGCCTGTAGTTTCCTTATAAGGCAAATATATTGGCTACCAGGGGATACAAAGCCTAGTTTTGGTCTGGAGCGCTATTGGTCCATTCACATTGCTATCAGTCGGTCTCAGGGCAGATCTGCAAAGTCTCAGTGTTACTATTACAGAGACTGGAAAGATTCTTGGGGTGTAGAAGTCTCGGAATGAGTGGGCAGATACTCCGAGACGTTTATTCATTAAAGCGGTTATAACTGACTAAAGAATTTAACTGAAGCTTTTTTTCGGTTTGATTATTTTAGAGTAAAGTTTGTAATTCCTTTGTCTATTCTCCAAAATTTCAAGAAGGGAATCTATAAGAGGGGGTACACAGAGTACAGTGACAAATTTCTCAGAGTATTTGGATAGCTAGGCAAATTGAGCCGGTTTCTTTACTAAAGTGGGTATTGCCACAAATTCAAAGTTAATTTGAACACTCCTGGCAATATTACAAAGGCATTTAGATGACGTTGTTATGGTGCTCGGAGGTCATCGTTGTTATGGTGCTCAGAGGAATCTTACCGAAGGGATTCAAGAAAGATTAAACCCCAAAGGCTGCCTCCTGCACTTAATCACTAATTTCCCCAGCGGCATATGGCTTCTAAAACTGACTTTCATGGAGCATGGAGTAGGGGTGCCAGTGCCACTGATTTCCTGCAGCGGTAATGTGACACTCTATGCCATCACTGGCTTTACATTCATATAAAAGGTATAACCTTTTTGTCTCCCCCATTCTTATACCCTTATCTGCTGCCCATGGATGAGGACAAGGAAAGGGGACAATAGGTTTTAACTTTTGTAATATGGCGGCTGGCAAGCAATCTCTGGCAATTAACCCTTGTGCTGCCAGCAGGCAAATAGTTCTTCAATCTATCAATTTGCTTACAAATAGAATTCGAATAATAATTAGCGAACGTTCATTCTGCCTGATGAATTCAGTTTATCCTTGGCTGCCATTCGGTCGTTGATAAATCTTTGATTTCTGTGCTGTAAATTAGTTTGGACACGGATATTAGTGACTTTCTGAAGGCTTCTGAATGAGTGTTACAGAATCGTTTGGACCGACTAAATCTTCACTGCATTTGTATTTTGTAAACTTGCGAATTTACAATGCGGTTGGAATTCGGTCATTACCATTCGGACAAAATCTGGTGTGGGGGAATAACCCAATCTGTGTAAATACATACTGTGTAGATACATTGTTCTTGTTCGAAATTACATTCTATAAACTGTTATTAGCAAGCCATCTAAAATATTAATTGTGTTGAGCTATTTAAATTATTTTTGTTTGATTTGTTCATTGCAAACAGCTGAAATTCTGTTTTATTGTTTGACAATAAACCCAATTTTAAATGGGAGTTGAATAATTTTTATTATAACTGTACAATAACCAGGCGGTATGTGGGGGGTATCTAATGTTCCCATCCCAAGTTATGGCCAATTTCCCCCCATCCGGTGACAAGGGCAACCTCCCTATTAAAAATAAACCTACCTACATTCCATCCTTTCTTCAACCCCACTAGAGGCCAAATAAAAACATAATTCCTGACATTACTAAAAAAAAAAACGAAATGAAAATAAAACGACAATAAATACAAGCTCCATAGAAAATGAGCTTCAAGGCAACAAAGTGAGACTTGCCTATTAGAGTTCTCTGATTGGTTGGCTTACAAGCCAACTACTCTACTGAGATTCCAAACAGTGGGTAAACCTTTACAAAGGCTTTTACCAACTTGAAACATCATTCTGCACAGAGCCCTTGTGGGGCTAAGATGGGTTTATTTTTGTTGCGTCATGATTTTATTTTTATTTTGTTTGTTTATTTGAGATTCAGTTATTTTTTGTTTTTTAGTAGTAGCATTAGCATATAATGTATTTTTTTTATATACCTTCATGGCATCTGCAGAAAAGAAGACTTTAGAAGGAAGAGGACTTCTGAAGTTAAGTTCTATATTATGATGTTACAGGCTAAATATATTGCCCCCTCCATACTATTAGGGTGAAGCCTCCAAAATGACTGGCCAGTCCAATGTTCTTTATAGAGGAGTATTGGGGAACGTAGGCACAGGTGCGCTTCTCGCTGTGATGTGCCTATAATTCCTCCATAGAGAATAATTGTATTCAATGATTTTCTATGGCCAACCAAGATGATACTGTGCATGCGCACATGATGTCATGGTATGTTACAGTAAAATAAGATTCCTGGCTCTCATATCTAAAGGGCTTAGAGGAGAGGCTTGAAGCCACACTTCCAAGCCTTCTAATTAGTGAAATGAAGGGTTTGGGGGATTTGGACGGAGGAAGGGGGGCCGGACTGTATCTACAGTGTTCCTTTAATCACTAAAGTGGCATTTGTTGAGAATTTAAAGTGAATTTAAAGTGAATTTACAATTTTAAATGCTGTTTGAAATCACATTGAATGTCTGACATTTCACAGTTTTTTTTTATTTCATTAGACAAGAGAGGTCAGAGAACATTGACTTTCATTACAACACAGTAACTCTGATAAGATTCTTTAAAATCCAGAGCTAATGTCAAAGATCTTTTCCGAGGCAAGTCTATTGATTTAATTGACTCATTTTATTATGATGCCCTGTCTGCCTGAAAGTGAAAATATCATGAACAACAATTTCCCTTAGTCAAACATTAAATAATTTAGTTAAGTTTGGATCCTCGGTCCATGGCTGTGGAAAGTTACAGCACGAGACAATGTTAATTCCCCTCCTGCACTCAGTCACAGAGCATCATCTTAAAATACTCCAAAAATAATTAGTGATCTATACTTACTGCTTCTGAGTGCTTTGTCTTCCAAACCAGTACTTCCTCAAAATGTATATTTTTTTGTATTTTTCTGCTGTGTCCTACTGCAAGATCAATGGCATATTCAGGTTCTAGAAGATCAGAACCTTCGACCTCACCTCCCTATATTTGTCTTATAAATCTGGAACCCCAAAGGAGCAGTTATTACTAATAAAATAAATACTGAATATATGGAAAGCCATGGGTGTCAAGACAACTGGCAGAAAAAAACTGTTTGCCCTACAAAATTTAAGATTATACTGGTTTTAGTGTTCTTATAATCTTAATTTTAGCAATGACAGGAGGCTTCATATTTTGCTAATCTTCATTTACTGATTTCAAACAGCAGCAAAGAAAAAACTACAGTAACAATCAACCAATCAGAAAACAAGCAAAATGTATGTAAGGGGTGCATACATTAAGCACCTCCTATTTGAGAACAGGAAACAGAAACAAACAGAAACAAATGCCCAAAGCAAAAAACAAGTCAGCACACGAGGAATGAAGTCCACCATGGAACTCCAACTGAAGAGTCAAACTGAAAAAAAATGAGAAAACGTGAATGGTCACCTTGATCCTGATATAAACTAAATGGATATGGTAACTCTACGTATTGGTAGCCCCATGACCAGAATGTGGGCTGCTAGAATGGCTGATCACATAACATTAATCGACCAATAAAAGCAACCAAAGGCAAAAAGCAAAGAAAGGAAATTCAGCAAAGCAGTAAAGGTATTGAAATCGCTCTCCAGTCACCAACTATTCCAGGAAGCCCATGCTGCAAAGTAGCAACATCTTGTTCTCTGAAGCCCACAAGTCCTTAGCTTCATGAGATAGTTGTCTGACGTTCCATGAACCCCAGAAAGTGTCCAGGCCACCACATGTAGATGGTTCTCCACAATCAATGGATGAGGATCCTCTAGTGGGTCGAAGAGGAGAGTTGGGCAGATTGGGATCTTCACACAGTAGTTCTAGAAGGTCCGGGAACCATGATTGGTTCCTCCAGAACAGAGCAATCAGGAGGATAGATATTTGTTAAACATGGAGCAAGGGAATCACCCTCGCGATCAGTTAAAAAATGGGAAAGGCATATGCTTTTTGAGGTGGCCTTGTCTGTAAAAATGCATCAGCCACTTTGCTGTTCGAGTCCGGAGGCCAACTTTAGAAATCTTGCACCTGGTTGTTGCTGCAAAAATTCATTGTGACATCATATATGACATGGACCACTTCCATTGGTCTCCTTTTATAATGTTAGATGATTTTGATGATGTATACACACTTGTGACATCATGGTCCTCTGTAACCAGTCACAACCCAGTATTGGGTATGTATACTTCCTGGTTGTCCTTGTTTCCTTGCCCTGTCATGGTTCTTTTTGCCTGAGAGTGTATTTATACTATGTATTAAACTTTTGTTTTCTGACCTCTGCCTGTTTGGCTATTCTTGCTCTTTGTTAATCTGACCTTGGCCTAAATATCGATTCTGTGTGTCTCTGTTATCCGAGACCTCAACTTGTATCTTATGTATTCAATGTCTACTTGCAGACATTTCATTTATTTTTCTCAGGCACTAGCCTAATCACTCTAAGGATTGGTACATGTTCCTTTACCGTTTTCTTTAGGTTTGAAACATAGAAACATAGAAACATAGAATGTGACGGCAGATAAGAACCATTCAACCCATCTAGTCTGCCCAATTTTCTAAACACTTTCATTATTCCCTGGCCTTATCTTATAATTAGAATAGCCTTATGCATATCCCACGCATGCTTAAACTCCTCTACTGTGTTAACCTCTACCACTTCAGCTGGAAGGCTATTCCATGCATCCACTACCCTCTCAGTAAAGTAATACTTCCTGATATTATTTTTAAACCTTTGTACCTCTAATTTAAGACTATGTCCTCTTGTTGTGGTAGTTTTTCTTCTTTTAAATACAGTATCCTCGGAGGGAGGGGTGGGGGGGCGTGGCTAGCTGTGCAACGGTTCAGACGTACCTAAGAAGATCTCCTGCTATATTTTACACAAATTGACTGAAAAGCCACGGAAATTGTTGGAATTACCTACACAATTAACACCCTGAACACCCTGAAAGATAGGGAGAAAACACAGGAAGCTGGCCCAGGCGGAGGGCTCCTAAATGACATACGCAGGTCTTTTGAAAAGGCCACAGCAACAGGCCCTGACCGAGATGACGCACGGGAGACTACGAGGCTCCAGCGAGTCGGAGGACTCACAGGAGGAAGAGAGCTCTACCGGCCCGAGGGCTCAGAGTGGAGTATACTGTAGAACTGAGTCTGACACTGACACGCCCCCATCAACAAAAGGGGATAATAAGAAGCTCCTGCTCGGCCTCCGGGCGGTATAGAAGGAGAACCTAGCTGGAGGACCTAGCTGGCGTACAATCAGAGATTGGAAGCCTAACCCAACGGGTCAGAGAGGTGGAATCCTGTGAGGGAGAATGGGAAGGTCAACTGACAGAGACCCAATCCCAGGTGGTAACACTCTCATCACAAACCTAGCATCTCACCCGCACAGTTACGTTCCTTGAAACGCAGCACCGTCGGAGATACATCAGGATAAGAGGGGCACCAGAGTTAGTAGGCCCAGAAGCTCTACTGGAATTTGTAAACAAGGTGGCTGAAGAATGGGGATGAAAGGAGACCGCACAACTGCGCCAATGACATTCCGTATATGGAAAGCCCCAACTTCCCCTGCAGCTACACCCAGGGACATTATAGCCATTACGCGAGATGTTTCTATTAAGACGGCCAACCTGGCTCGCTCCAGAAATCATCCCACCATCAAAGTAGAGGACTACATTATTAAAATATACAATGACTTACCATTCTCGGTACTGTTGGACAGACGGAGATTCCTACCAGTCACCAAACTGTTAAGGGAACACAGTGTCAGGTACCGATGGGGAACATTGGGAACTTTGGTGGTACCCCATGGAGATACCGTGCTAACTTTGTCAGTGGAGGAAGATCCAGCGGCCCTTCTAATTACCTTGGGCCTGCCACTAGGGCCAGGGGGAGCCGCAGCCCCCACACAGAGAACACTTGGTTTGGAGGCAGAAGTCCAGGGAAGGGTCCAGGAACCCCCAAAGAATGCCCCAACCAGCTGAGAAAACCCATACTTTACCTGTTTAATAACAAACAAACAGCATAATTGTTGATCGAGGTTCTAGTTTACTGTTATTTCTTCTGATCATTATTTTTTTTATTATTATTGATCATTATTTTCCTTACTTAACCATATCTTTGTTTTCATCTATGATGGCTAAATACCCAGCCAGGGGGGGCATACAAGGGAAAGAGAAGCATACAAGGGTACGGAGAAGAATATGGGGGGAGGTGATATGACAGCAGAGTTGGTGGGGAGTGCCCATAAACGGTCACGGGTGCTCAATAGGACACCACGGTATACAAGAATCGTGACCCTGTAGCATATCACTTTATGGGTTTCTAAACTCCACACCCCCACATCCCCAAAAGCCATCTTTGCCGTTATTCTTCTGTTACCCTCTTTCACATTAATGGTCACATGCATAAAATATCCCTAACCGGCTGGTTGGCACTATGACCCCACAGTGTTTTCGGTCGTGCAGTTTTGCGGTTTATATTATGTCTTAATATGCTCTGCTCTCTCAGTGCCTTACAAAATAGATATGCCACTACCAGCTTGAGGAACTTGGTAAAGCACTGATGTCGAATGAGAGGCATGTGAATTTTCAAGAGGGACTGCGCTACCAGGAATGTAGAAAGAGTTGACTCGTTGGATGGATACCAATTAGTAGGCTTAGTTGGGTGAACCAATCCCTTTGCTTCAGTAAGTCTAAGAGATAATGAATTACCTTCCATCTTGAAGTGATTATACACATGTGTTGAGGTTTTGAAAATGTATTACCTGTCTGAAATCCCCTGCCTTCTTTTCGACCAGGAATATATTGCTGAAGAAAACACTGCCATCTGTGATAAAGGACCCATATTTCTGCGTCGATTAGATGAGCGTCATCTCTTGACCATCGAATAGGATGAGGTAAATAAGTCTTTACTGGGCGATACAAATTCAATCTTGCATCCCTGCACCGTTGTCAGAATCCAATTTTCGGTAAAAATTTCATCCCACCTCTGGAAAAAAAAGAGAAAGCCTGTCTGACAAGTAAGATAGATTATATGAGTCTGGCATCTTTCCAAAGCAAACTATGCTTGACCACGACCTTGTGTTGCACAACCTTTAGTGGAACCACTTTGGTACTAAAAACTTTGTCATCTGGAAAGCTCTGGATAGAAGGATTGGAACTGTGATGTGCCAGAAGGCCAGAAGCAGCTGTTGGCACAGGCCCTCTGCTGACCAGCTGTTCCAAAAACGGCTTTCGAAAATGTTTTTGAGAATGGTTTGCCCCTTATTCAGAGACATAAACACTTTCAATCATTCTTGGAGTTCCTTGAAGAACGTCTCTCCTAATATAGTCCTTGAGCTTTAGGACTGAGCTCCTTAGTACCAAGGTCTGTCACCTTTCAGATGAGAGGGCAAAATTCCCTCATATTGTGGGCCCATGGTCTCAACATGTCGGTGGTGAAGGAATCAACTTTTTTTTTTTTTTTTTAAATTGTCTGACAGTTTTAATATGTGAGTCATTGGCCCAGTGGTATCCAGGAGCTTATCCTGAGTCCCTTTAAGGCAGGGGCGGGCTGGGCCAGGGGGCAGGGAGGCAATTGCCCCCCAGGCCGCCCTAAATTCCTGTAAGGCCGGCCGCGACGGGCCGGCCCTTTAAATACTGCAGCCGCCTGAGCGCTCTGTTAAGAGCCTCAGGCGGCTGCAGCTTCTCCCCTGTAGCGTGGCCGAGCTGCACTCCGGTCCGCGGTGGCCGGCCGGAGTCAGTCCGACCGGGTACAGGAAACAGAAACTCCTGTTCCGCGCGGAACAGGAGTTTCTGTTTCCTGTACCCGGTCGGACTGACAGGAAGGTGCACACTCAGTGTGCACCTTCCTATCACTCCGGCCGGCCGGCCACCGCGGACCGGAGTGCAGCTCGGCCACGCTACAGGGGAGGGGGT
>OW240923.1:122413969-122432753 GCA_933207985.1 Pelobates cultripes | reverse complement strand
AGAAGAGGAGGGAGTAAGAAAAAGAGGGGGGAGTAAGAAGAGGGAGAGGTGGAATAAGAAAAGGGGGAGGGTGGAGTAAGAAGGAGGGGAGGGCGGAGGAAGAAGGAGGGGAGATAAGAAAGAGGGGGGTAAGAAGAAGAAGAAGGGGTGAGTAAGAAAAAGAGTGGGGAGTAAGAAGAAGAAGAGTGGGGAGTAAGAAGTAGAAGAGGGGGTAAGAAGAAGGGGGAGTAAGAAGAAGAGGGGGGAGTAAGAAGAAGAAGGGGGAGCAATAAGAAGAAGGGGGGTAAGAAGAACAGGTGGGGAGTAAGACGACCAAGGGGGGAAGTATGAAGAACACAGGGAGGAGGGGGGTAAGACGAACACAGGGGGTGTGAGGAGAACACATAGAGGGAGGAGTGAGAAGAACACAGGGAGGGTGGAGGAGGGATGAGAAGAGCACAGGGAGGGTGGGTGAGTGTGAGAAGAGACCGCTAGGGGAGGGTGGGGGAGAGGAGAGACCACTAAAGGTGCAGGGGAGAGCTCTACGGGACAGAAGGGGCAGCTCTATAGGACAGGGGCCAAGACAGGGAGCTCTTTCACACTACGCGCGTGCACACACACACAATGCATCCCTATACATACACAGAAACACAACATGCTTCCCTTACACACAGAGAAACACACAATGCATCCATTACACACACACACACAATGCAACCCTTACACACAAAGACAATGCATCCTTTGCACACATACACAGAAACAGACAATGCAAACCCGTACACACACATGCAAACACACACACTTCTTTTCTTACATACACACAGAAACACAATGCATCTCTTACACTCAATGCACACACATACAGACACACACTTTGCATCCCTTATGCATACAAACACAGATTCACACAATGCATCCCTTACACACAACCAGAAACACATAATACATCCCTTATACACAAATACACACTGCTTCCACTACACACAAACACACTACATCACCTGCACAAACTGGTAACCCTATACACTACATACCATAAGCACACATATTAGATCCTCTACAATAACACATAACACATCCCCTACACACTCCACTCCCTGTGAGCGAACTCATGGGTGGGTGGAACTTATGAGTGGGCCTTATGGGCATACTCACCATCAGGCCCTGGGGCCCAGACCTTGAGCTGTGTAAGGGGCCCCAAAAAAATGGAGCTGCTTCCAATTCTCCCAGAACATTGAATTTTGTGACCACAGTTGCAAACAGCCTCCAGAGATCCTGTTCTACACCAGACCAGTGGAGCCAAACTGCAGCCCATCATCATCCTCATCTGCTTGTAAGTAGGCAATCTAGTATATTATTAGTGACACTAATCTATAATGTACCTCACATTAAAGGGACACTATAGCTTAATGAAGTGGTTCTGGTGTCTATAGCTGGTCCCTGCAGCCTTTTTAATGTAAACACACACTGTGTGCAGCACTGGCGTTAGTTCATATGGGTGGGGCATTGTGATGTCACATGGGGGGGCAGCAAATTTTTATTTTGTCTAGGGCGGCAAAAATCCTTGCACCGGCTCTGATCCTGGGCAGGTGCACCAGTCTACTGGTGACCCACAGGAGGGGAGTGCACTGATTGCACTGCACTCTCCTCCTGCCCAGCCCCATCTTTACCGCAATGCAAGTGCCCTCTGCCCCTAATTTACAGTGGCTCACACTCACAACAAGCAGTGCCTGGAGCCGTGAAGGAGCGGGTATGGCAAAGAGCTACTGATTAGCATAACATCAATATCCGTTATAAAACCAGGAAAAGGTGGGCATGGATGGTGAACTGATTTGGTGGTGCAATGGGCCACTTGACTGGTTTTGCCCTCCAGGCCTAAGGCTGCCAGCCCTCCCCTGCTTTAAGGCCTCTCTTTATACCCTTACAAGGGTCATGATCCATGCATGCCATAAAAGTCAGCATTAAGAGTGTTGTGCACTCTGTGGGTGTTGAACATTTCTTGGGTCAAATATAAGATTTCCCTCCCTATCCAGAGCGGCTTCCTTGTCTTCCAGTTGAGTTTACTGACTCTCATGTATATCCTCTGTCTGGGGCTCACCCAGAGTGGTTTCCCCAACAAATGCAGATTCTGATTTATCATCCTGTGGCCACGCCTCATTTACAGAAGCAAAGTGATCCACTTGCTACTCATCTACTATTGCAAGGGATAGTGGGAAGGCCGGATCTTCCCTGTTCGTGGATTGAGAGGGAAGTTCTCTTGGTTCTAGGTCCCTAGTGTGTTTCATGGGTGCTTTCCCTTTAGGTTTCCTAGAGGGTTTGCCGGCACGCTTCCAGTGACATTTTTGCCAGATGGGATGTTTCCTTTGGGGAGTAGTCAGAGACACGGGAGTCTGTTGTGAACTGAGCAGATGGTTTATAAGCGATCATTGGTTTACCATGTTCTGGCAACTAGGAAAACGCTTTCAAGAGTTATTTTTTCACATTGGCTATAACTGCTGGATTTATCATGGACTGCAGATCAGCAGAATGCAACTGAACCTCTTCAATGTTGAGTGATTACGTGGCACTCTTTTGTACGTATTGAGGAAGACTGGGTGTCACCCGAGGCCAAAGACTGACGAACAGATTCAATGTGGCCACGATATAATAATAAATAGTATCAACTCTTGACAGGAGTAAAACCTGCAAAATTTAGAATGGTAGAAATTAGCATAAATATACAAGGGCTCACCTTGCATTATAGACATATGGATATGTATGTGAATACAATCTCTCCTGAGCATCAAATAAATGTTAATGACGGTCCTATAAATGTGTCCGCAGTAACCAGTAAATTAGGATATTAAATCCCTGCGTTAGCCTAATCAAGAGACAGGATGTCCTCTTTATCATTGTCTGCCAGAAAAAAAAGGGAAAATACAGAGTCGAATTCTGGCATTCGCAATCGTTGAGTCAAAATGTCCACCGAAATGGTGGCCACAAGATACACAGGTGCTGAAAAAAAAGTTATCAAGAGCAGGGACAGTCAAAAGGAGAGAACAGTGGTAGTGGAAATAATATGTAAATAGTGCAATAAGATATTTTAAGTATAGAAAGTATTTAATAACCACAGAAGAGGTGAGCAGTACTCTAACCTGTGTCCTGTTGGAGCAGCAAACAAAGAGGAGGTGCTTTATGTATACACCCCTTATATACATTTTATTTTTTGATTGGTTGAAAATACGCAGCCTCCTGTCATGTTGTAAAATTTGCACACACCCCCCCCCCCCTTCAATTCCTGCGGCCATAGGTACAAAATTACCATCAAAAGTTTGTTTAAATCTTACTCAGTCTAGAAATTATAATTATTACTCAATTACTTGTTAATGTGACTAATTAAATCATATCTGAAAAGCACCAGCATTAATATTTATGCAAATCAGTTTTTATGAAATTAAATTCCTTGTGTAGCATAACTCTGCATTTGTAAAGGAGAATGTCTTGGGGGATACTTTTTATTTTTGTAATTCAAACAGATCTTGTTGATACAGGTGTCCAAATTAGGCAGCAAGGGGCTTGGATGGAGAGAGCATTGAACACATTTCATTCTATCTATCTTCAGTCTCCTGATGCTTACTACTTCAGAAGAACCAACCCATCTGGTGTTAAGCACCCAGAGTTCAGACTGGTGGTTAGTTCACCGTATTACCATACAATACTACACTTTGTATTACCTCTTCCCAACCACTCCCAAACTGACTTCAAACTCCCCTGATTTGGTTGCCATCCACAAACAGAGATAATGACTCTATTAGCCATACCAACATAGGGGAGCAGAGGTTGGGAAGAGGTAATACAAAGTGTAGTGTTGTATTACTATGTAGTCCTAATAGACAAATTTCATGGCCCCCGGTTTGCGGCGGCATGTGGTCGCACCTGATCGGTTCGACCACGCTGACAGGTTAGTGAACTTACCTTTTTTAGCAGCGAGCCAGGAGCTGTCCCACTGGGGCGTCCGTCACCTCCTCAAGCTGCAAACAAAAGGGCGCAGACCACAAGGTCACGGCCATTTGTATCTCCGCCTCAACGCACAGCATGTTCTGGGGTCAGAGGCCAAGCTCTGACCAATCACAACACAAGGAGGGGTATTTAAACCCCTGAAGTTCCCTAGCACATTGCCCTGTCGTGATTTCAGTTCCTGGTTCCCGAGAATGCGTTTTCCTTGTTCTTGTTATTTGATCTTCCCGGCATTTTGACTTTGGCTATTCCTGACTACTTTTATTTCTGGTTTCCCTGACTTGGCTTTCTTATCGATCTTGTGTATTTATGGCTTTCTTGACCTTGGCTTTCTCCTGACCATTCTCTGTCTCTCAACGTATTAACCCAGCCATTCTAAGGACCGGTTTACGTTCTGTCCATCTTCTATAGTCTATGTAGATGTTACATAGTTTTGCATGTTGGACCACACTGGTAGTCGTGACAACAAATCTGATATGTCTGAATCTTCTGATCCATTTTTTTTTCAGTATTCTGAATTACGTTCATCTGAATTTCATTAGAAATTTGGTCAAAAATAAGAAGATATTAAGAATTGTGGCTTCCTAAAAATAGATGGGAACCTGTTAAATTGCCTGAAATGCCAATTTATTATTCTGCTTATGTGCATATCATCCAAGTCATGCTTTGCCCTGAATTAGTAGTCTAGATTCTGTTACAAAGGGGAATCCTATAGCTGAGTCTGAGGATAGTCTACCAGCAGACACTGTAAAAGAGCAAGTGGCTACAAAAAAGATTCTAGTCAGCATGCTGTCAGGGCCACCCAATGGATATTGATTGTCAGGGGGCCTGGTCAGCGCTGGGCGCTTTAACAGCGCGACCGGGCCCCCTGTGATGACATCACAAGCTGGGAGGAAGTGACCACACGTCACTCCTCCCAGCTAACACTGAGAGCCACCCGGGAGGAAGACCAGGGAGTCAAGTCACCACTGGACCCCAGGGAGAGACACCCTCCTGCACCTAAAAGATAGGAAACAGGAGGGTGACTTAAACATTGTGTGTGTGTGTGTGTGTGTGTTTGTATGTGTGTCTGTCTGTCTGTATGTCTGTCTGTATATGTGTGCCTGTCTATCTGTATGTATTTTTCTGTTTGTGTGTGTGTCTGCCTGTTTGTATATATGTATGTCTTTGTATGTATGTGTGTGTGTGTGTGTGTACCTGTCTCTGAATGTGTGTCTGCCTGTATGTGTGTGTGCTTGTCTGTTTGTATGTATGTATGTGTGTCTGTCTGTGTGTCTGTATGTGTCTGCCTGTGAGTATTTGTGCCTGTCTGTTTATTATGTATGTGTCTTTGTATGTTTGTGTCTTGTGTGTCTGTCTGTCTGTATATGTGTGTGTGTCTGTGTGCCTGTCTGTATGTGTGTGTGTCTGTCTGTATGTGTGCCTGTCTGTATGTGTGTGTGTGTGTCTGTATGTGTGCCTGTCTGTCTGTATGTAACATTTAAATATATAAAGGGAATCAACACAGTAAAGGAGGAGACTATATTTTAAAGAAAAAAAACTACCACAACAAGAGGACATAGTCTTAAATTAGAGGGACAAAGGTTTAAAAATAATATTAGGAAGTATTACTTTACTGAGAGGGTAGTGGATGCATGGAATAGCCTTCCAGCTGAAGTGGTAGAGGTTAACACAGTAAAGGAGTTTAAGCATGCGTGGGATAGGCATAAGGCTATCCTAACTATAAGATAAGGCCAGGGACTAATGAAAGTATTTAGAAAATTGGGCAGACTAGATGGGCCGAATGGTTCTTATCTGCCGTCACATTCTATGTTTCTATTACCATGGAGTAAATCAGACCAGTGCTGCACTTCAAACTTAAATTGCTGCAAGGACAAAAATCATCTCATGTGTGTGAGTGTCTGTGTGCCTATCTGTGTGTCTGTCTGTATGTATATACGTGTGCCTGTCTGTTTGTTTGTATGTATGTGTCTGTATGTGTCTATGTGTGTGTGTGTGTGTATGTGTGTATGTGCCCACGAATCATTTTCGCACCAGAGCCCCCTGGTTTGTGTGTAGGCCACTGATTCCAGTGTTTATCTGTAAATGAAGATCTAGTCGACAGTTATGGCTCTGAGTGGTGCTCTGGTCTGCCTGATGGTTCATTGAGACACAAACATAGCAAAGAGCTATTAGTTAACCTTCTTAAAGTGGGATTGACAACTTTCTGGATTTTAAGCATTTTGTTTACTAATCTCTTAGATTCAACACGTGTGTGGTTTTGAGAGCCAAAAACTAAAATTAAAAAAATGCCATTTCTCTATTTGGAGCTGAGTGCCACCATCTTGGCTCCCTGTCAGCAGTCGTTATAAGTTTTGTCAGTCAGAGCTGAGAGAGAAACAATGATTCGATATCAACGTGTGACGGGCAATTTAATCCGGGACTCACACAACTGTTAAATCTTTAATAAATATTTACAAAGAAACTGAAGGTGAAAAGAGGTAAATACAATGTATAGGTGATTTTTCAATGTTTCATGGTGTGATTTACAGATAATTGACAGTTCCTCGCAATTACCACCCTGCAACAGGCATGGAATTATTTCAGTGCTGCACTACATTACAAAGTGCATTACAGCATATATCATGACCACAGGAATGCACAATGTATAGTACGACTGTAATTATTTTTATTATTTTATTGATAAGGCGCCAGCAAATTCCGTAGCGCTGTAGAATGGGAATATGGGGGCTACACGTAATAGAGGCACAGCATATCTGCTTCTGAACTGCAGTTATGTAGATCGAGAGATGGACACAATAGGAATCAAGGTAAACAATTCCACGGCCTGAAAATTGAAGGACACGATCTTGATCAAAGCAGGTATATGAACTTACTCTCATTTCCAGATAGTCTCAGACAGCGTAACTTACTCAGCAACACTAAAATGCTGAGTAATGGGCATTGAAGTTTAACACAGGTAATGTGTCTGGAGTGTTAGATAAGTTACACAAAGCTTTTTTTTCCCACTGCCAAATCCAAGTTCGTTTTAAAGGAATTGCAGAGTTAATGTTGTTAAACATTTCCTGAAAAGCAGAGGCAGTCAGTTTAACTGAACAGTTCACAATACTTTTAACTTAATCTGATAGAGATAATATTGGCTTAGCTCTTCAGCCCTGTGCTGATATTTAGTGGAAAACAAATTCAAGTGAAGGCTAGCTTAGCTTAATCACCTGTGTGATATTTGAAATATATTTATATTTTTCAGATAGTTTTTCCTGAAATGTTACTTTCCCTTGTTGAGAATGAGAAAGCTCAAATAAGTAAATTCAACATGACCGGTGTATAGTCGCCATATGGGCAGTCGGAACCTAGGACAAAACCCCCACATACCTAACCCAATAACACACTGACACTAGGGTATATGGGTAAAATTGTCCACAGATTTTATTAACCATTATAATAATAAATATAATAAGTTTATCATTAGTAATAACAATATAATAATAATTTAACATATAAATATGGGTCATTGCCCCCATACTCCGCCCTCGCATCCGCATCCTTCTTTTAATATAATGGGCAATGACCCCCAACATACTAACACATATATATATCTTTAACAATTTGCAACCTTACTCCAACATAACAATTTAAGTGCCAACCATAAATAACCACGGCAGGGGTATACCCGGATACCCCTACCCCACCAGGTTCTGAGCCACCTCCAGGACTCGAAACCTACCAACCACCAGTGACCACAATTTCCATGTCCGTGACGTTCCTCATGGGAGCCTATTTCTTCTTCCTCGGCTCCCTATCCCGCCGCTGTGACAAAACGGGATACCATCACTTATCTCAAAAACCCAGGGAGGGTGGGTGGGACAAACTCAGCCAGGTAAGAAATTAAATGTGCTCTAACCAAAATGTCTGCCTACTTAAGTAGACCAACCCCTTTCTCCCACAATCCACCAGTCCTGGCTGGCTGGCTCCTCCTAAGCCCGCCTCCTAACCCCTGTCGCTGTGCTTTGGCTCCTTGGGGCTACAAGAGAAGCTCAAGCTGGCGAGGGCTCAGCTCAAAGCAGCTATAATTTAAAAGGTTACTCCAACCATTATAACCACTGCAGCCTGTTGTAGAGGTTACCTTGACACCATTCCTTGGTAATGGAACATGCCATTTTGCAGTAGTTTGCCCTCTAACCTGGGTTTCCCTGCCGGGCTCTGGGTCTCATCTGTAGAAGGACATCCATCTCCTGAAGAGCTACAGAAATCGCGCTTGTCTGATCTCCTGAAGAGCTGCAGAAGTCGCTCTTGTCTGATCTCCTGAAGAGCTGAAGAAGTCGCTCTTGTCTGATCTCCTGAAGAGCTACAGAAGTCGTTTTTGTCTGATGTCCTGAAGAGCTGCAGAAGTCGTTCTTCTCTGATCTCCTGAAGAGCTGAAGAAGTTGCATGTCGATCCTGATGCTCTTCCCTGGCTGAGAGCGTCAGTTGATTGTTCTCAGTCAATGAATAAACAAATGTGAATAAATATTTTCAAAGAATAGACTCTTGTTCCGGGAGGGCTAATGGCACCCAATGATGCTGCCAGAGGTCAATTTACACATCTGGAACCGTATGTGCAGCAATTCATACCAATGCTTCACATACAGACTCCAGGCACCATGATAACTTCAAACCACTGAAGTGGTCATGGTGCTTGGGGTAACCCTTGAAAGAATTAAATAAAAGGTGTTGGGGAGAGGAAGACATGGGATAGTAGTGGAAGAGAGATATAATGGAGGGTTGGCAGCTTTTGGTCTGAGGGGCAAGTACCAACAATCAGTCAGTTTTTCACACAAAACTCACACTCTCACACTCTCATAGTGAATGGTCACTACTCACATGGGTTATTTGACTCTGCATTTCCTTTAAATGTGGTTGAGGATGAGAACATTCGTTCAGGGTCCTTTAATTCGTTCGTTTTTTGCAGTCCCTCAGCACTATACTTTAGTTTATCAATTCATTTAAGATCAGCCTTGTCCGTGATATTGATTAGGTGGCTCTTTGCTACTCTAATCCACAGCAGTTACAATGTATTGTTTCATAGTTAAATTGTCATAGTTCTATAGAGAGTTAGATGGCCTGGACCAGGTAAGGCTAGTCAGCAGATCGCACAGTGATAGGGTCTATTTTCCAGGTAAGAGACAATCAGAGCAATCAGGAAATTGAAATATTTATCATAGGGTTTCCAAGTAGTGAGAGACACAAACTTTTGTGTTGAGGTTATATGCATGGCTGCAGAGTGGATTTGTTCACTCCTCCTCCACCTACTAACTTGACTGCCTCAGACTTTGCAACTCACTTCACTGACAAGATCTCTACAATCAGAGAAGAGATCTCTCATCTTTCTTCTTCCCCTTACAATACTTCCCCTAACCTCACTCCCTCTGCTGTTCTATGTTCATTCGCACCCGCTACATTGGAAGAGGTTTCTGCTCTGCCAAAGGCCTCCCTCCCCACCACCTGCTCCCTAAATCCAATTCCCTCGCATCTCATCCGTACTCTGCCTTCTTCTCTTTCTCCACCTCTCACTAAAATTCTCAATCTCTCTCTCTCCTCTGGTATATTTCCATTGCCCTTCAAACATGCAACTGTAACCCCAATTCTAAAGAAGCCCAATCATGACCCTAACTCCCCATTCAACTATCCTCCTATCTCGCTACTGCCTTTTGCATCCAAGATCCTTAAAAGAATTGTGTATGCGAGATTGACAGACTTCCTCGAGTCCAACTCTCTGCTAGACCTGCTTCAGTCTGGTTTCCGCGCTAAGCACTCTGTGGAAATGGCACTGACCAAAGTATCCAATGATCTACTCGCTGCAAAATCTCATAGTCACTACTCTATCCTTGACCTGTCTGCGGCTTTTGACACTGTTGATCATCAACAGCTTCTTCTCATCCTCCGCAATATCGGTCTACAAGATATTGTTCTCTCCTGGTGCTCCTTCTACCTCTCCCAGCGCTTTTTCAGTGTTTCTTTCTCTGGCTCTGCTTCTTCTCCCCAACTCCTCCAAGGTTCAGTCCTTGGTCCCCTACTGTTCTCCATCTATACTGCCTCCCTTGGTAAACTCATTAGCTCCTTTGGTTTCCAATATCATTTCTATGCAGATGACACGCAAAAACTACCTGTCCTCTCCTGATCTCTCCCTGTCCCTCTTGACTAGTGTCTCTGACTGCCTCTCTGCTATTTCGAACTGGATGGCTCCCCACTTCCTTAAACTAAACTTGACCAAAACTGAAATTCTGGTCTTTCCTCCCTCAAGTGTTGTTACTCCTGTGTCTGTCTCCCTCCAAGTCAAAGGTGCTACCATCAGCTCCATAGGTGTGAGCACAGATTGCGCCAGGTGTGCCTGGGCACACCCTAATCCTCACGGCACGCACTATGATAAAAGATCTCCCTCACGACCCACAGGCAGGGAGGGAGGCAGGAGAGGACCCGGGGAGCTCTTGTCGGCAGCTCCGCCGGGTTCCTCTCGCGAGGTCGGAGCGTTGCCGCGGTTACTGCGGCAACGCTCAGATCTTGCGAGAGTGAACTCTCCACTAGACCACCAGAGAAGGCAGGAGCACGGTACCCCCTCCCTACATAAGGTAAGAAGGGAGGGGGGATATTAACTAAATGGCCCCCACACCCCCACACATTACACACAAACATAGAGCACACACACATACATCACCCTTACACACACAGAACACACACACACTAACAGCACCCTCACACTAACAACACCCTTACACACACAGCACCCTCACACATACACACACACAGCACACACTAACAGCACCCTTACACACAGCACCCTCACACACACAGCACCCTTAAACACACACACACAGCACACACTAACAACACCCTTACACACACACACTAACAGCACCCTCACACTAACAACACCCTTACACACACAGCACCCTCACACATTCACACACACAGCACACACTAACAGAACCCTTACACACAGCACCCTCACACACAGATCACCCTTACACACACACAGCACACACTAACAGCACCCTTACACACACAGCACCCTTACACATACACACACACAGCACACACTATCAGCACCCTTACACACACAGCACCCTCACACACACACACTAACATCACCCTTACACATACACACACACAGCACACACTAACAGTACCCTTACACACACATCACCTTCACATACACACAGCACCTTCATACATACAGCGCCCGCACACACACACACAGCGCCTTTACACACAATGCCTGCACACACACAGCACCTTCACACACAGCACCTACACACACACACAGCAGTGTGTGTGTGTATGTATGTGTATGTGTATATATGTGTATATATATATATATATATATATATATACGCGGCGTGTGTGTTTCTGCTTTAGGGTGCACACCCTTATACAGTAGGCTGCACACACCTATGATCAGCTCCACCACGCAGGCTTGCTGCCTAGGTGTTCTCTTTGACTCCGACCTTTGCTTCAAGCCTCATATTCAATCTATCGCCAAATCCTGTCATTTCAATCTTAAAAACATTGCGCGCTTCCGCCCCTACTTAACGCCAGATGCGGCTAATGTGTTGGTCCATTCCACTGTCCTTTCTCGCCTTGACTACTGTAATCCACTTCTCGGTGGTCTTAGGTGCTCCCAACTTGCGCCGTTACAGTCTATAATGAATGCGGCAGCAAGACTCATCTTCCTGTCCGCTCGCACCTCCCATACCTCACCCTTCTGTCAGTCCCTACATTGGCTTCCTATAAGATATAGAGCTCAATTTAAAATTCTGGTTCTTGCTTTCAAATCGCTACATAATGCTGCTCCCACCTATCTATCCTCCCTTATACACAAATATGTCCCGTCCAGGCCCTTACGATCTGCTGAAGACTTACGTCTATCTTCTGTCCGTACTCCCATCTCTGATGCTCGCCTTCAAGATTTCTCGAGGGCTGCACCATAAAAGCGTATTAAATAAACTGTTAATAGCTCCCAACTGATTCCTCGTCTGCAACTGTCACTAGTCTTATACTATCCTTACCTTTTTGTGTCATTTTACCCCACTCCCTCTAGCATGTAAGCTCATTGAGCAGGGCCCTCAACCCCTCTGTTCCTGTGTGTCCAACTTGTATGGTTACAACTACATGTCTGTTCGTCCACCCATTGTAAAGCGCTGCGGAATTTGATGGCGCTCTATAAATACCATAATAATAATAATAATAATAATTACAGATATGCAGTAACTAAATATACTGGCTATTTCATTAGGCTTAGCTTCCAATAACCCTGATTTAATTATTCTGGATAAGCTTTTCAAAGGATGATTACTTTATTACTAGCATTTATATAGAACCAACAAGTAACTGACATGCAGAAATGAAGAGAGGCAGGAGGCAAAGATGGACCTGCTCAAACGAGCTTAGAATATGTTAGAAAAAAAGGATTTTATTCACCATTAAAGTCCATAGGTGTTTTTAAAGATAAATCATTTTGATTGAAACATTTATTTAACCATCTTTAATATTCATAATTCTGAGTATTATTTTTATATAGGGACGATCTTGACAATTATCTTTTGGTCTCTATGGAATTATTTACAGTAAATGGAAGAAAATCATTATTTTATTTGTTACAATCCTCCCAGATGCAAAATGTGTCATGGCTCCAAAGGGTTAATGTTTGCAGATAAGAAGTCACAGAACAGTCTAGTTTACACCGTAATGTTATAAAAGATTCTTCTCATATGATCTAAATCTCACTTCATCTCAAGACCAACATACAAAAATCTGCATAAAGTGTAATCATTTACAGCATCCTGGAAGTATTTTATGGGGTTAATGCACTTTAACTTGTGGTATTTAGACGGATGAAAGCAATTATCTCCAGTAGCTCAGACGAAGAGCAGTTCACAGAACCAAAGGACGTTGATCGATGTAAATGAAATTTATGATTTCACAGCTACATAAATGATCTTATAAAAAGCACTAATGAACATAGAATCAACCTAAATAAAACAACATACATACATAAATGGTAATCAATGAATTAATGCCATAAATCAATATAGAATAAGCACTCTATATATCATCACCAGCACAATAAAAAGGCAAATGGAGGATATAAGCAGCAGAATAATTTCTCCAACATCTTGGCAAGTGACAGCATACTCACCGACATCATCCAGTGCCAAACCGAACAGAACAGATCATCGTTTTACCTGTCTAAACACTTGGGGCGCTCAGGGTGCGTGCTTACCCAGTCGGGGTACCAGGCGGTCCGCCACATTGATGATACCAGTTTACAAAATTCCTTCCTCTCTCACTCCTTGCTTCGATGTTCGCCTTCACAGGCCTCCACGGCAAGATGGCAGCCACCATATGGACGTTTTGATATTCCACTGCAACTGAGATCTTCTCCAAGCAAACCAACCGGCAGGTTGTCACAACCTCCCACAAAATGCAGGAACTTTGGGCCAATATCCTTGCTAAACATAATTGCTAAAATCTGTGTGTGAAAATCTTGCCAATATGATTAACAAGAGACTTCCTTCTCTGGCCTATGATGACTAGCCCTTGAGCCACTAGCATCCATAATTAGATCCTCTCCAGATATAAGAGAGTTTCAGTTGGCACTTGGATTTTTAAGTTGAACATTTTTGCAGGTGATGTTCTTTTGACAATTTCCAAGCTTCTCACAACTTTGCCCAACCTCCTAAGCTTGTTAGCTAAATACAGTAGGGTATTCTATTGTAAATTAAACAAAAGCAAAATCCAGGTCATATGTGCCAACCTTCCTGACAACCTTGTCCATACTTTACAATTCAATTTCAGTTTTGATTGGCAAAACTAATTTATTACCTATTACAGATCGATAGAGTTCCAACTAACTTGTATAAATTAAAATAAATTGCAAATTGGAACTCTGTCAGAGCCACATTGAAAACGTGGCGAGGCAAATATTTGTTGTGATTGGGGAGAGTGGCAGCATACTGAAGTTCCAATATGTATTTCAGGTTCTGCGATCCAAGTACCCAAAGCATATTTTAGAGAGATAAAAAAGGACCTTGCTACCTTTACGTGAGTTGGTAAAAAATCTAGAGTAGCGACAGCAATGGTGTCTACTTGGGATTCACTTAGCACCTCATAATCATCTCAAAGACCAATATCCCAGGTGTCCCCAATAGGGATATTGTCCCTTATGATTCTGGATGATAATATTGCCCCATGGAATTGAGCCAGTATTAAATTAATTTACAATATGCTAGACACTGACTAGAAACAGTTGCATTCCTTCCCTTCATTGCTGAACATGCATCCAAATCTCCTGGTGGGTTTTTATGGTTATATATAGATTTTGCATCTGCTAGGCTCCAAGGTCCATTTAAGTCCCCAAAGTGGACTCAGAATAAACTAAATAAATTTGAGCTCTTATGCCTTGGCACGCTTCCATCAAAGCTGTCTACATATTATAAACTATGCAATGTATACCCCCCAGTGGAGGCATGTTGCTTTGCTGCCTTTTGGTCAAAAGACACCGGATCTCCCATCTTGAAAACTGGAAGTGTATCTTGGTTAGTCATAGAGGTGTTAATCATAAAGGGGGACTCCCACTGTGTTTCCCATATTGAGTTACATAGGAAAATAATATACAATTAGTACATGGTGCCAACTTAACAGATGCGCACAAATACAAATGTACCTTTCTCCTGCTGGAGATGCTCTAATTGGCTTAAGAATATGCACCACATGTGGTGGTCAACATTGTTCCCTTTTGGAAGTAGGTTCATGCCCTTATTTCCTCTGTCCCATTTACCCCACTGTGCTTACCACTTCTGTGTTTTCCACAGGGCACTACTGTAGGCTGTAGAAATATTGCTTACCACGTCTCCAATTCAATCATGTACAACATAGCTACATTCATGGAGAACAGATAAGAGTCCCTCTGTGGACATTGCAAAGGAGAAAGTGGCACAGATCCCTTTAATTTGCAAATTTTACTAAAAGAACAACACGTTATCAGGAACGGACTGACTGTGGCCTGGGCCCCCGGGCAAAATTAGGACCTGGGCCCCCTGCAGACCGATATATATGCTGGTGTAGAGGTACCATGTATTTGTTTCTGTGTGTATGTTAATTGAATGTATGTTTCTGTGTGTATATGTACTGTGAGCCCTGGTGTAAGTGCCTGGTGTATGTATGTCTGTGTGTAGTGTCACAATATGTGGACTCAGAGTATATTTAAATACATGTTTTTTTTTGTTTAGCATGGCAGTATGAATAAGGTGTGGTAACTTGTCTTCCTTTCAGGACCTCCTTAAACAGGTCTAGGTAGGAGGGCTAAGAATCTTTACTTCCCTCCCACAATTGCTAAAGGAAGTGATGCATGAACAGGATGTGATGTAAAACACATCATCTCAACTAAGGGTATATAACATAAGGCCAGGCAGGAAATCTTTCTCTTGCTTCCTTTTCTTCCTTGGTGGATGTGATGTTGAACTTGCAGCAGTGAGCCATTACTAGATGTGAAGGCCTAACGTGGGTGAGATCAAGCGTGTGTGGAAGGGGTTACTATATAGATAGATAGATTTAAAAAGGGTTGTTGCTCCGTGGGTCTGGGCTGTGTGTTTGTGATACATTTATAATATTGTGTTGTTGCCTTTTAATAAATACCTTTTAATGTAGACGAACCTTGTGTAGTATATATATTAATTTGGTGATACACCACATAAGGGTGTGCGTGTGAATTTGTGGCAATGTGTTTGTATGACTTATGCAGGCCTCCACATTTTGCGTCTTGCATTACAAACCAGGTGTTAAAAACTACAAGCCAACTTAAAGTTAAACTGGAGGAGGGGTTTTGTGTTAGAGGAGTATATACAGTGGCCATTTTAGATCAGGGGCCATCTTAATTAATCCTCACTCACCTGTTTTGTGCAGGCTGTCTTGTGTCTTGTAGGTGCTGCTGTTGAAAGAATGGAGGATTGGCTGGCTGGTGTCCCTGCTGTTCAGCAGAGAGGTGTTTCCTGGCCTTCGGATTCTGGATCCATGGCAGTGGATAGAGTGCTTCCTGGTCGTCCCACTCGTCGGACCAGACCGCTGCAACAATTGAGCCCTGGTGTGGGCTCCATCTGGAGGAGAAGGGCGGGCCCATCCCTGGGGGCAAGGTCGGAGGCTGCTGGGAGTGGCAGGGGTTCGGTAGGTCATGGACGGCGTCGCCGTGCGGCTGCACTGTCTGTGTGCATCCCTGGGAACGAGGCTGGAGCCATCCGTTAGGGTCGCTAAGGAGAGGTGCGTTCGGGCCGTGAACAGGAATCGGCTGGAGGTGGTGAACGTTAGGGCCATGAACAGACTCGTTCGGGTAGGAGAACATGTTCGCATCACGAACAGCTGAGGGCTGCTTCGGGTGCATGTTCGGGCTGCGAACAGGAGGTCAGTTTGGGCCGCGAACAGGAGGGTCGGGAAACTTCCGCACGTTCGGGTCTCAGGCTGGAGGAGAGTGCGTGCTGCAAACGGGAGTCCAGGTTGCCGGCTTCGGGCCGCATTCGCAGAAAAAAGCCAGAAGCACCACGAATGGTTGGGTGGAGACTGGCTGGGACAGCCACAGCGGGCTCTGCACCAGGTAATGGAGGCACTGAGAGTGCTGTTGGTTAGGACGGAGAGGCGGTTCCAGCTGGAGACACATTGGGTGAGTCATCCCCATCCCAAGGGGTCGCAAGTCCAGGGGCAGCAAGCAGGCGGTGGGAAAGTGGGCGCCAGGCACCCAGGCAACGGCTCTGTCCCCTAAGGAAAGCGGGCATCAACGGGCTTCTCCTAGCTACGTGGAGCTATGTCTGGGGGCGCCCTCGCGCCCGGGCCAGGACTAAGTCAGAAGGGCTTCAGCGGCCAGTGGTTCCCGTGGTGAGTTATCTGCTGTAAAACCTTCTGGAGACCTATTAGAGGGTCTCAAGTCTTTTCTTGATTCTTGGAGTGAGGGTTCGGGGACCAGTGTTAGTTTTGGGCAGGTGTGGGCGCGTAGGCAGGAAAGTAGCAGGGCAGAGGAGGTGGTAGTTCCAGAGACCAGTGGCAGCTCCACAGAGGGGACAGGGGTTCCGTCAGCGACGGCCACAGGTGACTTAGGTGCGGAGAGGGTGGACTTGGTAGGGGACATTCCGGATGCAGCTAGGCAAAATGTTCATGTCTCCTTCGCGGGGCCCTTGGGCTGTCACCTCAAACAGGTGGTGAAAGAGAGGATATGGAAAGGGGAATTTTTGGAGGATTTTTCTCTTCTTCATCTAGACGAGTACTTGCACATGAAGAAAGAGGATAAAAAAGATGCCAAGAAGGAGGAAGAAGAGAAAAAGCGTCGGTATCGAAAAATTCCCATGACGTTTGGGAATTGGTTGAGGGCGTTCTGCATTCTAGTGAGTGTGGTGGGGGTGACCAATAATCGCTTGGGGAGTGGCAGGTTACAATGTACGTAATTGTGGCGGAATCGGGTGGTGCTACATCTCCCCCGTTCCAAAATGGGTTTTGGGGGATGACCTGGTCAAGAAGATCGGGAGATGGGAATTAGTATGATTCAGATCATATGTTAGGCCAAACCAGTTAGTCTAAGTTTGGTTACAATGGTTTTGTTGTTCTGGGTTGGTAA
Source organism: Pelobates cultripes (assembly GCA_933207985.1). NCBI lineage: Eukaryota > Metazoa > Chordata > Amphibia > Anura > Pelobatidae > Pelobates > Pelobates cultripes. Next base: position 122,415,145 of record OW240923.1, on the reverse strand, counting down.
CATGTTTTTCTTCCGCAGGTTGGATTGCGTGGGTGCTGGGACTCTTGTATGTGTACTGAGCTGCAGTTTGTCATCATGGCATATGGCTGGGCTTCGATGGTGCAAATTTGGCTTTAAGGGTTTTAGTTGGCAAGGGGTGTGATTGGAGCTGTTTAGAAGGATTAGAGAGGGTAGAGTGGCTGATATTATTCTGTTTCATGCCGGGGGGAATTACTTAGGCTTGGTTTCACAGAGGGTTTTGATCTCAGGGATGAAGAAGGATTTGAAAAGGTTGAGGCAGGTGATCCCTGGCGTGGTTGTCGTATGGTCAGAAATGGTCCCCAGGTTGCAGTGGCGCCATGCCAGGGACCACCAAGCGGCAAAGAGTAGGGGGAAGGTAAATAAAGTCATGGCAACTTAGGGTAAGCGCTTGGGTGGAGTGGTTGCTAGGCATCGGGAGTTGGAAGCTCAGTTGGCAGGTTATTACAGGCCAGATGGGGCGCATCTGGGGTGCAAAAAGCTGGTAACCATGCCCTCGGTGGCAATTGGTTATGTCATGCCCTCTGTGGCAATGGTTATGTTTACATTTTAATTATGTTATAATGTGGCTTTACTTATTATATTGTGGATCATTGTCTGGTGTAGTATTGTTAAAGGAGTTGGGGGGATATGTTATGTTAATGTGACAATGACCTTAAATTATTTTAAATTATTTATATGTTAATAAAGCAGAGATACTTTCCCAAATAAAGGTGTCTGAGTATTTGTCTGGAGGGGGTTTTGGGTTTATCACGCATATGCCGGAAAAGGCGACTACGCATAGGTCAAAGTTTAAAATAGTTTTTTAGGTCCCCGGCCCCCCTTACCCACCCTGTTAAAAAGGTGAAATACTTACCTTTTTTCATCATCGCCTGGGTCTCCTCATGACTACCCCCACTCCGCCTCTTTGGCTGAGATCATACATTTCTATAGGAAAGCACTGGAAGGCTATTGCACATGCATGCCATCCTGCACCAATCAGCATCTCCTCATAGAGATGCATAGAATCAATGACGAGCGTTCACAATGGGCAGGACTGAGCCGGGAAGCACCTCTAGAGGCCATCTGAATGACTGCCACTAGATGTGGTCCTGTGCAGTGTTCACATTAAAAAGCCTGCAGGGACAGGCAGTAGACACCAGAGCAACATTAAGCTGT
>OW240923.1:122314227-122407965 GCA_933207985.1 Pelobates cultripes | reverse complement strand
GATCTTCTCAGTGAAGTGAGATGCAAAGTTTGTGGCGGACAAGGTGGTAGAAGGAGGGGAAGTAAAAGGGCGAAGAAAAGCATCAAAGGTGTGAAATAGGTGTATGCAGGGGCGTACCTAGAGCATTTGGCACCCGGGGCGGATCCTGTGCTTTGCGGACCCCCCCACCACCCCCCAAAAAAAAAAAAAAACCTGTAAAAAATGTTAAAGGTTTTCTTTCTTTTTTTTTTTTACAATTTGTAAACTTTGCAAAACCGCTGTCAGCCCCTCCTACAAAACCCTTGTCCTGCCCCGCCCCTCCTACAAAACCTCTGTCCTGCCCCTTCTACAAATCCTGTACTGCCCCGTCTAAAAAAACCCCGCAACCCCTTCCACAAATCCCCTGCTTATCCCCCCTTATAAAGACTCCTGTCCCAATACAAAACCCCCGCCCCCTTCTACAAAATCCTTGCAGCCCCACACACACATTTACAGGCAGACAGTCACACACTCGGTTACAGGCAGACAGTCACACACTCGGTTACAGGCAGACAGTCACACACTCGGTTACAGGCAGACAGTCACACACTCGGTTACAGGCAGACTGTCACACACTCGGTTACAGGCAGACTGTCACACACTCGGTTACAGGCAGACTGTCACACACTCGGTTACAGGCAGACTGTCACACACTCGGTTACAGGCAGACTGTCACACACTCGGTTACAGGCAGACTGTCACACACTCGGTTACAGGCAGACTGTCACACACACCGGTTACAGGCGAACTGTCACACACCCCTTTCGGTTACAGGCAGACTGTCACACACTCGGTTACAGGCAGACTGTCACACACTCGGTTACAGGCAGACTGTCACACACTCGGTTACAGGCAGACTGTCATACGCACACAAACACACGCGCAGTCACAGACAGTCATATATACACTGACACACACACATGGCAGCAGCAGACAGTCATATATACACTGACACACACACATGGCAGCAGCAGACAGTCACATGCACACAGTGTCAGACAGTCACACACGGTTACTGGCAACATCAAACAGTCACAGGCAGACAGTGACACATACACTTTTCCTCCGTGTGGCCAGTTTATCAGCTGTTTGCTTGTGTGAGCTGTACTGGCCGCACGGCATCCTAACTACCATGGGGCACTATGCGGCCACAGCTCACACAGGCCCCTCCAGCCAGGGCCGGTGCAAGGATTTTTGCTGCCGTAGGCAAAAGTAACGTTTGCCGCCCCCCCATGTGACATTACAATGCCCCACCCATATGATCTGCCATGTTAATTAACGCCAGTGCTGCAGTGCCGCCGTGTTTACATTAAAAGGCCTGCAGGGACAGGCTATAGACACCAGAACCACTACATTAAGCTGCAGTGGTTCTGTGGACTATAGTGTTTCTTTAATGTGAGGTAAATTAGAGATTAGTGCCACGAATAATATACTAGATTGCCTACTTACGAGATGAGGATGATGATGGGCTCTAGCTGCAGTCTGGCTCCACTGGTCTGGTGTAGAACAGGCTCTCTGGAACTGTGGTCACAAAAATCAATATTCTGGGAGAACGGGAAGCAGCTCCATTTTTGGGGGGCCCTTTACACAGCTCAAGGTCTGGGTCCCAGGGTCCACCTTCATGTTCCACCAATGAGTTTGTTCACAGGGTGTGGAGTGTGTAGGGGATGTCCTGATATGTGTGTAAGGAATGCATTGTGTGAAATTGTGTTTGTATGTGTAAGGACTGCAAGGTGTGTTTCTGTGTATGTATGGGATGCATTGAATGTGTGTAAGGGGTGCATTGAGTGTGTGTAATGAATGCATTGTGTGTTTCTGTGTGTGTAAGGGATGCATTGTGTGTAACGGTTGCATTGCTTGTGTATGTGTGTCTGTGTGTTTTTCTGTGTGCAAGTGGTGCATTGTGTGTATGTGATGAATGTCAATCTCTCCTCCGCTCCAATTTCCTTCTCCTCCTCCCAATTTCTCTTTCTCACCCCCCTCCTAATTTCTCTCACCCCCGCTCCTATTTTCTCTCACCCCCCTCCTTTCTCTCTCACCCACCTTCTTTTTCTTTCTCACCCACCCCCTTATTTCTCTTTCTCACACCCCCTTATTTCTCTCACCTCCCCTTATTTCTCTCTCACCCCCCCCCTTAGTACGCCACTGCTCCGCTGCCTTCAGATTGTACAAAATGCAGCAGCCAGACTACTGATCAATCAAACTCGCTCCTGCCACATAACACCTGTTCTTGACTCCTTGCATTGGCTTCCAATTAAATGGAGAACATATTTTAAAATTTGCCTCCATCTCATTCACTTCGGTCAGCCAGCAAATCCCTCCTGTCAATGCCAAGAATAAAGACAAACTCAGGACCCTGGACATTCAGCCACACTGCCCCCACATTCTAGAACACTTTAACATGCTCAATCAGAGAGGCACCATCCTTATAGACATTTAAAAAAAGCTAAAGACCCACCTCTTGCATCAGGCATTCAGTCTGCTCATCTGACTATCAGAAACTCCTAACTTTTTTGTCTTTACGTTTGTATATTTGTAAATTGAAAGTACAAGGAGTGGTGCAGAGCCTGAAGTGTCCTAAAAATATATATATAAAAGCAGGGAGAAAAAGAAAAAAAATATATAGTGTAGTATGTCACTGTCCAAATAAATAGAATAGAACAAAAGAAACACACTCACAATTTCCTGGAGCTAAAATTGTAACTCCAATTGAACTCCTGAACGGAACAATCCCCGTCTATGGATATCGTGTGCTTCTTGCCGGTTGCAGTCACTCAAATGGTGGAAACATAAGTAGCTCTGCGGATATGGGCTTAGGATATTAGGATATTATAGTGTAGTGTCCACTTGTAAGTATAGATGGTGGTCTTTTCTCTCCAGAAATATAGGAGAAAAGGAAAAAGAAAAATCAAAATAGTGTGTACCGTAAGGCACAGAATACAATTTAAGTGGTGAGAAATTTACTCACATTTGATGGAGCAGATGTGGACTGCTCTATCCTTCGGGCTTGGCTGGTACAATCCTCACCACGGATACGGTAGTTCAAGCAGAATAGCAGCAAAGGTTAGTCCAATAAAAAGTTATTTTATTTAAAGGTAATTAATATAAAAATATAAAACAAGAAAAAATACACTCAAAGTGAGGTAGATAATAATAATAAATACGCCATATTTATTATTGTCCAGCCCAGGTGTTCAAGCTGGAGCTACAATTTTAGCTCCAGTAAATTGTGAGTGTGTTTCTTTTGTTTTATTCTATTTATTTGGACAGTGACATACTACACTATATCTATTTTTTCCCCTGCTTTTAGATATATATATTTATATATATATATATATACCGTATATACTCGAGTATAAGCCGAGTTTTTCAGCACATTTTTTGTGCTGAAAAACTCCAACTCGGCTTATACTCGAGTCAGTGTCTGTATTATGGCAATTTACATTGCCATAATACAGACTGGGGGCTGGCAGAGCTGTTACTTACCTCTCCTGCAGCTCCTGTCAGCTCCCTCCTCCTCCACGCCAGTCCGGTCAGCACCTCGGTCAGCTCCCAGTGTAAGTCTCGCGAGAGCCGCGGGGTCATAGTGCGGCTCTCGCGAGACTTACAGTGTGAGCTGACAGAGGAGCTGCACGGACCGGCGCGGAGGAGGAGGGAGCCGACAGGAGCTGCAGGAGAGGTAAGTAACAGCTCTGCCAGCCCCCCTCCTCCCCCCACTGAACTGCCAATGCCACTGGACCACCAGGGAAGGAGAGCCCCCCTCCCTGCCATGTATCAAGCAGGGAGGGGGGACAACAAAATAAATAAATGATTAATAAATAAATAATAAAAATAATATTAAAAATAATATAAATAATAATAAAAATAATAATAAAAAAATAATATAACAAAACAAATTAAAATAATATTAAATTTTTTTTTATAAAAATGCCCACCCCCCCACCAAGGCTCTGCAACACAAACACACACTGCATCACACACACACTGCACTCATATACACACACAGCATTCACACACACACTGCACTCACACACACACTGCACTCATATACACACACTGCACTCACACACACACACTGCACACTCATACTCACACACTGCACACTCATACACACACACTGCGCACTCATACACACACACTGTGCACTCATACACACACACTGCGCACTCATACACACACACTGCGCACTCATACACACACACTGCGCACTCATACACACACTGCGCACTCATACACACACTGCGCACTCATACACACACTGCGCACTCATACACACACACTGCATTCATCATATACACACACTGTAAATAAATATTCAATTAATATAATTTTTTAGGATCTAATTTTATTTAGAAATTTACCAGTAGCTGCTGCATTTCCCACCCTAGTCTTATACTCGAGTCAATACGTTTTCCCAGTTTTTTGGGGTAAAATTAGGGGCCTCGGCTTATATTCGGGTCGGCTTATACTCGAGTATATACGGTATATATATATATATATATATATATATATATATTTTATGGACACTTTAGGCGCTGCACCACTCCTTGTACTTTCATCTGTTTGTGGACAGTACGAGAGACCTCGGCTCCGGTGATTTAGCTGCTGTTTGGACTGTTCCAGTCATTGCTTAGCGCTGAATACCCTTTAGCTTTTTCAATATTTGTAAAGTGCTTTGAGTCTCACAGGGAGAAAAGCGCTATAAAAATCGCAAATTATTATTATTATTATTTAATTGTAGCATGAAATGTCTCAACAGCATACTTCTAATAGCACAACTATAGACGGCAATACATCATTTGCAAACTTTTCTTAACTACAGGCACACTCCGAACACCACTGAACATTACTATAGTGGTTGTGATATATATAAATTGTCTCTTTTTTGAACAATGGAAAACATTGCAATTCCCGAGACATGAAAATGTTTATACATTTGTCTGAAAACCTGCCTCTAATGGCACCAGTACAGTCACTCCCTAATTAAGACTCCCTAAAATCAGAGGCTTCCCATATAAGATATAAGGAAGCCAATAATGTTTGCAAAATGGCAATTAAAGTGCCTAAACTAGAAAATTAGAAATTGTTAGCCAAAGAATGCAAAACCAACCCCAAAAATGTTTTTCAAGTACATCAATTCTAAAAAAACAAAAAATGAAAGTGTAGGTACACTATTTTACTATTTTTCTTCAGTATATATTTTAATGAGGATCCTATGGCAAGAGATATGCAAATGATTTTTGAAAAAACTTGCATATAACTTGTGATTGGATGTCTCGAGACAAGGTGCTACAACAGTTAATGAAAATGAATGTAAACAAAGCTCGGGGCCTGACGGTATTCACCCACGAGTACTTAAGGAGCTAAGTGGGGAAATAAGTGAACCTCTGTATTTAATCTTTCAAGATTCTTTTGTTTCAGATATTGTACCAGAGAATTGAAGGAAGGCAAATGTCGTTCCTATATTTAAAAAGGGCTCAAAATCCTTGCCTGGAAATTATAGACCTGTGAGCTTAACTTCTGTGACTCGAAAAATATTTGAAGGGCTATAAAGGCATAATATTCAGGAATTCATTGGGAAGAACTTTATTTTTTGCAATAATCAGCATGGTTTTATGAAACATAGGTCATGTCAACCTAACCTAATTGCATACTACGAATAAGTAAGTAGAAGTATCGATCAGGGTATTGCAGTGGATGTGATCTACTTTTATTACACGGCGCCTTATTATGGCGCTGTTGTAATCTATCCTACACGGCACCTTATTATGCTCTGGGGGTGGTGCCGTGGGTGCCGGCCGGGTATGGGTGGGCTTCTGAAACATGGCTCCTAAGTCCCTGTCTCCGGTACCTTGGTGCCTTTGGGAGCGGCGTCCCATAGCCGGAGTGTGTTCCGGTGAGTTAGGGATGTCCGGCGGGTGCGTCTGTTCTATGTGTTTCGCCAGATGTCCGCGTAGGATTTCCTCGAGGCCCAGGCTTGATGGCCCCGGTCTTGTGTTTCCGCTTCTGTAGCTTCTGCGGTTGGAAGAACTGCATCAATAGGCGCAGTATCTTGTGCTGCTGCCGTCTGAGCGGGTGTTGTGGCTGGATGGGTGCGAAAAAGAGGGATATTTTGTGGACTTAAGTTGTTTGTTCTGGGAGCTGGTAGAAATGGCATCCGTTCGTGTTGAGTTGCCAAAATATTTACTTTTAACTGAGTTTTTATTTAAACAATCATGGTCATTTAAATATTGTTCACTCAATATATAATACATCTGTAGTCGCTTTGACGCACTATTAATCTAATGCATTGTAATGTTAGATCATTTTTTACACAAGCATTATGGTATTACCTAATTAACGTGAAGATTGAGCTGGTTTCTCTGATCCTCATGTGGTTAGTGGGACCAATTAGGAGTCTGTCATATTTTTCATAATAATCGCTGCCATATTGTTTCAAACTTGTGAAAACAAAACTCAAGCAACTAAGTTGTTTTCTATTATTACATTTATTGCAAAATAAATGTAATTCCCACCAGATGCCAGTGTCTAAACCATGTGGCGAATCCATGCGAAACCCATTAAAAGGAAAATAGTGCTTTAAACTACAGTGCTGTGTTACATCATAATCTGAGTCACTCATCCACCGTTTTATTTTGGTAGATGTGAGTGTCTTCAATATCAAAAAGCCTTCAGGTGTGTCATAAGGTTGGGGAGATTTATCAATGTGCCATGATCTAACGATTAGTGGTAGAACGTTATGAAAGAAGATCATTAGTTGCACTAGTTGCACTGGTTTCTATAGTGACTGCTGAACTTTGGAGCATGTTTCTAAACACAGAACTGGATAATTCTTCCTCTAGAAGTAAGAGAAAGTCGGCCATGTTGGTCAACATTTTCTCAACACTCTGAGTCTGAGGGAGATTTATCGAAGTGTTTTAGTCGGAAAAGTGGTAAATAGAGGTCGGTCAATGGAACGTTGGAAAACAGAATCTGCAGGTACACTATATAGGAGATTATTCTACTTTTCCTATTTTAAACCACTTGCTAAATTTCCCCAATCGTAGTCCATCATTCTTCTTATTTAGGTTTCTCTTGGACCCCTCTCTGTATTGTTTGCTGCTGACGATCCTGGGTGCATGGGGTAGGTTCCAACATGATGTTAAATTCCTAGTTAGTGGGATTATATTAATCATATTTTAACAGCTGTGTGGGTGCAGACACACAGATTACAGAGTATGTCAAAGCTGCTTTGGCACTAAAGGGGTACTGGCTCTTCTCTGGAAATTACCCTACTGAACCTTGAAAATCATTTATACATTGTGTTAGCTTTTTGCATGTGATACTCTCCATTATACATGAAACAAGTATAGGGTTGGGTGAAGTATGGTGATATCCGGATGTAGGCAAGCCACTGTAAAAAGGTCACTCAAACCTTAAAACATATAATAGAAACAAAAAAAATACAGGGCGCCAGAAACACCAGATAAATAAACGAGGATAATAATGGAATGAATAAGGATAATGCTGTTTATTAAATAATATGCACCAACACTGTGCAAATATATAAAATATATATCAACATAAAAAGCCTAAATAGGCTAAAGACCCATAGGTATAGCAGCTCTACATAACATAAAAAAGTGCTAATAGCTAAAGTGCAGACAGTGAGATAAAGTGGCAGAGTGCAACTCCCACCACTCCAAGCTGGTAAAACTCAACAATGTCCACAACTAGTCACATAGGCAGAAATCATGCAAAACAGAAACTGCTAATACCAAAGTAGAAGGGTCTTCAATGCTGCTCAACGCGTTTCGTCCTTTAGACTTCGTCAGGAGCTTCTTCATCTTCTCAAACTCTTCTCTCTTTTAAATTCACCGGTCCGCCGGTATTTCCGTGACCGCGCATGCGCACGTCACGCGCACCGTCATACGTCATGACGCACGCGTGAACGCTCTGCGCATGCGCGGCCACACTGGAACGCAAATAATCTTTATTGTTCTGTGTGCATAATGACAACTGAACGTCCTACATCAAAAACGTTCAGAGTTATGCTAGAACTATCGGCTAATTCATTTATATATAAATGTGGCTTCATGGGAATTGAAGATTATATTCCAAAAAAGAGAAATATATTAAAAAAATTATTATAAACATCAATAGTAAATTTAAAAGAAGGTGTATATAACACAGATAAGAAAAATAATGATATATCTAAAATCTAGTAGAAGATATATCTAAAATCAGAAGGGAATAAAAAAGAGACTAGAAGCACATTTATAACATGAATAAAATGAATACCCATTCATAACAAAAATAATTAAATACAATACAATATATGTAGGCATAACAGGTCACATATAAGGAAGTCTAAGATCATAATAATAATAATGTTGACAATAATGAGACAGATGATATATCTATAAAAAGATGGATATGTATAGATAAATAAATATAATGGGGACATCTATGATAAATCTTAAATAACATGAACAATAGAGGCAAAAGTATTCAAACATATTCAGCATCAAAAATAGATATTTTAAAATAGATATTTTTTTGAAAATAAATATTTTTTAAAATCATAAATAAACATTTGTTTAAAAAATATATATATATTTGTTTCGAAACATTTCATAAGGAGACCATGAAAACACCATAAAAAGAGACCATAAAAAGATAAAAAAAAAAAGGAAGACTTAATCTATAAAAGATAAAATATCCAAATCTGTATTGAGACCTAAGGGAACAGAGGACTTCATTTTATATATCCATTCTGTTTCCCTTTTTGCTAGCATCTTCTCTGTGTCTCCCCCTCTCCAATGTGGTATAACTTTATCAATCCCTATACACAAAAAATCCTTAAAATCAAAATCACTGCATTCGTTACAATGTCTGGGAACACTATGTTTCATATTCTTATTTTTAATACCATTAAAATGTTCAAGTAATCTTATATGCAGTTTTCTAATTGTGCGTCCTATATATTGGACGCCGCATTTACATTGTAACATATAAACAACAAATTGACTTTGACAATTGATAAAGTGCTTAATCTGAAAAGTTTCCTTGGTTACTGAACTACAAAATTCTGTTACCTTATTTTTCTGAAATTTACATGTAGTACATCTCCCACATTTAAAAAAACCTTTAGGTTTTTCAGATAAAAAATTAATACCACTTTTTTCAACCTCCTTCTTAGGTAAAATGCTAGGGGCTAAAATACTTCTAAGGTTATTAGATCTCTTATATAAAACCTTAGGTCTCTTAGGTAAAATATTTTTTAAAAATCTATCTTGTAATAAAATAGGCCAGTTTTTACGGATCGTTTTCTCAATTAAATTAGCTTTATTATTAAATTTAGTTAAAAAAGCGAATTCGAATACATTATTATCAGCTTTCTTTTTACTCTTATGTTGAATATCAATTAAAAGATCTTTTCTTTGTAAACTTTCGACCTTCTTTTGTGTGTTATGTAGAAGTTCACTAGGGTAATTTCTATCGACAAATTTCTTATTTAGAATTTGAACTTGCTCTCTAAAATCATCCTTCTCCGTACAGTTTCTAAAAATTCTCATGTGCTGTCCTTTGGGGATATTGGTTAACCAATTACGATGATGACAGCTGGAATACTCTATAAAACCATTACCATCCGTAGGTTTAAAAAAGGTTTTACTAAAAACTTTTCCTTCTTTTATAAATAAGGTGAGGTCTAAAAAATTGATGGATACTTCATTAATATCAGATGTGAATTTAAGACCATAACTATTAGAATTAATATACATTAAAAACTCCTCAAGGCAACTTCTACTCCCTTTCCAGATAAAAAGAACATCGTCTATATAACGCCTCCATTGCACCAGGTTCGCACCAAACGGATTATTATGCCATATATTATTCCACTCCCAATCTGCCACAAAAATGTTGGCATAACTTGGTGCGAACCTGGTGCCCATCGCTGTACCGCATATTTGGAGGTAATAGGATCCTTCAAACCAAAAATAATTATGAAATAAAATGAACCTAATAAGATCCAAAATAAAAATAGCTTGTTCTGAATTCATCTGGGGATCATTAAACAACATATTTTGTATTGCCTTCAATCCTTTTTCATGGTCTATCACAGTATATAGAGATGTTACGTCAATAGTGACCCAAAGATATTCATCGTTCCACTCCAGACCTTCAAATTCTCTAATGATCTGGGTGGAATCCTTAGTGTAAGATCCAGTTGTAATGACATATTTTTGTAGATAGAAATCTATATATTGGGATATATTGCTCGTAAGAGAGCCAATCCCACTGATAATAGGTCTCCCTGGTGGAGAAACCAAACACTTATGTACCTTTGGCAAATAATAAAAAACAGCCGTTTTAGGTGAATTAATAAAAAGATACTGAAATTCATCTTTATCTATTATTCCTTTTTCCATACCTGACTGTAATATCTTACGTAATTCTTCTTTAAAGCTAAAAATAGGATTCTTTGCTAAGGTTTTATAAGTGTTGGAATCTCCTAAGATTCTCTGGGACTCTTTTAAATAATCATCTCTTTTTAAAATCACAATACTACCACCTTTATCAGCTTGTCTAATTACTATCCCTTTATTTTCTTTAAGTGCTTTCAAAGCTTGTTTTTCTTTTTTTGTCAAATTTTCTTTACCTCTATTTTTAGAAAAATTCTCAAATTCGCTCATTATCATTTCACTAAAAACCGGTATATGGTCTCCTTTTTCCCATGTTGGAAAAAACTTAGATTTATTTTTAAAACCTGAATGAATAACCTCTGTTATTGTACCAATAGTATCAATTTGTGTCCCCTCAATTAATGAACCATACTGGTCATCATCTTTTTTATTTATTTTATTTATGTTAAAAACAGTCTCTTTTTTCTTCTCAAAAAACCTTTTAATTGTAAGTTTTCTTAGAAACTTCTGGGTATCGATAAATAACTCAAACATATTAGGATCCGTTTGGGGGGCAAATTTTAGACCCTTGTTCAAAATCCGTAATTGCTCAATAGTAAAGACCTCATTGGACAGATTTAAAATGCCTTCACTGTTCTTCACAGTATTTAGTCTGACATTTCCCCTTCCTCTATTCCCCCTAACCCTCCGGTTGCCCCTAACAGCTTTCTCTTCTTGGGGGGAGTACAAGCAATCTGTAGGGGGGAAAACCTGTTTCTGTGGGACCATGGATTTCGGTCTCGTGATAAAGTGCCTCTTTGGCTTTTCTCTAAAAAAACTTCCCGCTGATCCTGTATACCTCTAACTTTCTCATTTATAGTAGATTTTTGAATTTCTTTACGTCTAACCACCCCATTGTTTCTCTCAACATTTTCCGCTCTCGCTATATAGGATCCCTTGGTGGACTCCCTATTATTATGTTTATTAGTCCTGAATTTATTGGGTGAATAATTCGATGAATGGTTCTCTTCATAGGTTTTCACTCTAGTATTCGGTCCCTTAAATGAATAGTTCCTTATATATCCTGTTCCTTTTCTTTCATAAGGCATATTCGGCCTCCTTTCCCTATAATTCCTATTTTGTACATCTCTATTTCTCTTTTTCTTCCATTCTCTTTGTGCACCTCTTTTATAATCATCCTTATCTCTATTTAGCTTATTCTCCTTAGTATTAAGAATCCTTTCTTCCAATTTCTCCACATTCTTATTCAATAAGCTACTATTCTCCTTAATTGTATCCTCATCAAAAGCCTTATTTATTTCAGATTCTACTAAGTGAATCTCCTCTTCAATATTTCTCAAACAATCTTCCTGGTATTCGACCAGGATTTCCATTAATTTATTCGAACATGTGTCGAGAGTATTATTCCATTTCTCCATAAAACTGGAATTCTCTTGTCCAAAGGCTGGTTCTTTCTCAATCCTTAAGCCTCTTGGTATAATCCCTAGTTTCAAATATTGTTGTAAATATTTAATCTCCCACCATTTCTTAACCTCTTTTTCCGCTAATCTCTCTAATTTTTGGAAAGAAAAATTCACCATGTGACTAGTATTTGTTTCTCTTTGTGAGAATAGACTCTCAATACGTCTATTCCTTGCATCTCTCATAGTGGTAGTCATAAGTCGACAATAAGCCATTTTTCACTAACCAAGAGAAAAAACAGAATAAGTTAAATCACAATAAATAAACAAGAGACTTGAAAATTTGCAAGGAAATGGTGAGATGACTAAATGGAGAAATGCCTAAACACACACCCTCCACCCAATAGAGTGAAAATAATACCCACAAAGGGGTATATAATATATGAAACAAGTATAGGGTTGGGTGAAGTATGGTGATATCCGGATGTAGGCAAGCCACTGTAAAAAGGTCACTCAAACCTTAAAACATATAATAGAAACAAAAAAAATACAGGGCGCCAGAAACACCAGATAAATAAACGAGGATAATAATGGAATGAATAAGGATAATGCTGTTTATTAAATAATATGCACCAACACTGTGCAAATATATAAAATATATATCAACATAAAAAGCCTAAATAGGCTAAAGACCCATAGGTATAGCAGCTCTACATAACATAAAAAAGTGCTAATAGCTAAAGTGCAGACAGTGAGATAAAGTGGCAGAGTGCAACTCCCACCACTCCAAGCTGGTAAAACTCAACAATGTCCACAACTAGTCACATAGGCAGAAATCATGCAAAACAGAAACTGCTAATACCAAAGTAGAAGGGTCTTCAATGCTGCTCAACGCGTTTCGTCCTTTAGACTTCGTCAGGAGCTTCTTCATCTTCTCAAACTCTTCTCTCTTTTAAATTCACCGGTCCGCCGGTATTTCCGTGACCGCGCATGCGCACGTCACGCGCACCGTCATACGTCATGACGCACGCGTGAACGCTCTGCGCATGCGCGGCCACACTGGAACGCAAATAATCTTTATTGTTCTGTGTGCATAATGACAACTGAACGTCCTACATCAAAAACGTTCAGAGTTATGCTAGAACTATCGGCTAATTCATTTATATATAAATGTGGCTTCATGGGAATTGAAGATTATATTCCAAAAAAGAGAAATATATTAAAAAAATTATTATAAACATCAATAGTAAATTTAAAAGAAGGTGTATATAACACAGATAAGAAAAATAATGATATATCTAAAATCTAGTAGAAGATATATCTAAAATCAGAAGGGAATAAAAAAGAGACTAGAAGCACATTTATAACATGAATAAAATGAATACCCATTCATAACAAAAATAATTAAATACAATACAATATATGTAGGCATAACAGGTCACATATAAGGAAGTCTAAGATCATAATAATAATAATGTTGACAATAATGAGACAGATGATATATCTATAAAAAGATGGATATGTATAGATAAATAAATATAATGGGGACATCTATGATAAATCTTAAATAACATGAACAATAGAGGCAAAAGTATTCAAACATATTCAGCATCAAAAATAGATATTTTAAAATAGATATTTTAAAATAGATATTTTTTTGAAAATAAATATTTTTTAAAATCATAAATAAACATTTGTTTAAAAAATATATATATATTTGTTTCGAAACATTTCATAAGGAGACCATGAAAACACCATAAAAAGAGACCATAAAAAGATAAAAAAAAAAAGGAAGACTTAATCTATAAAAGATAAAATATCCAAATCTGTATTGAGACCTAAGGGAACAGAGGACTTCATTTTATATATCCATTCTGTTTCCCTTTTTGCTAGCATCTTCTCTGTGTCTCCCCCTCTCCAATGTGGTATAACTTTATCAATCCCTATACACAAAAAATCCTTAAAATCAAAATCACTGCATTCGTTACAATGTCTGGGAACACTATGTTTCATATTCTTATTTTTAATACCATTAAAATGTTCAAGTAATCTTATATGCAGTTTTCTAATTGTGCGTCCTATATATTGGACGCCGCATTTACATTGTAACATATAAACAACAAATTGACTTTGACAATTGATAAAGTGCTTAATCTGAAAAGTTTCCTTGGTTACTGAACTACAAAATTCTGTTACCTTATTTTTCTGAAATTTACATGTAGTACATCTCCCACATTTAAAAAAACCTTTAGGTTTTTCAGATAAAAAATTAATACCACTTTTTTCAACCTCCTTCTTAGGTAAAATGCTAGGGGCTAAAATACTTCTAAGGTTATTAGATCTCTTATATAAAACCTTAGGTCTCTTAGGTAAAATATTTTTTAAAAATCTATCTTGTAATAAAATAGGCCAGTTTTTACGGATCGTTTTCTCAATTAAATTAGCTTTATTATTAAATTTAGTTAAAAAAGCGAATTCGAATACATTATTATCAGCTTTCTTTTTACTCTTATGTTGAATATCAATTAAAAGATCTTTTCTTTGTAAACTTTCGACCTTCTTTTGTGTGTTATGTAGAAGTTCACTAGGGTAATTTCTATCGACAAATTTCTTATTTAGAATTTGAACTTGCTCTCTAAAATCATCCTTCTCCGTACAGTTTCTAAAAATTCTCATGTGCTGTCCTTTGGGGATATTGGTTAACCAATTACGATGATGACAGCTGGAATACTCTATAAAACCATTACCATCTGTAGGTTTAAAAAAGGTTTTACTAAAAACTTTTCCTTCTTTTATAAATAAGGTGAGGTCTAAAAAATTGATGGATACTTCATTAATATCAGATGTGAATTTAAGACCATAACTATTAGAATTAATATACATTAAAAACTCCTCAAGGCAACTTCTACTCCCTTTCCAGATAAAAAGAACATCGTCTATATAACGCCTCCATTGCACCAGGTTCGCACCAAACGGATTATTATGCCATATATTATTCCACTCCCAATCTGCCACAAAAATGTTGGCATAACTTGGTGCGAACCTGGTGCCCATCGCTGTACCGCATATTTGGAGGTAATAGGATCCTTCAAACCAAAAATAATTATGAAATAAAATGAACCTAATAAGATCCAAAATAAAAATAGCTTGTTCTGAATTCATCTGGGGATCATTAAACAACATATTTTGTATTGCCTTCAATCCTTTTTCATGGTCTATCACAGTATATAGAGATGTTACGTCAATAGTGACCCAAAGATATTCATCGTTCCTCCATTATACTACATTTGGATTAAACATTTAGCAAATTACATCACAATCCAGTTCAGTCTAGAGCTAGGCTAAGCTATGGGAAACTTTGTAAATGAGAAACATTATTTTATTCCTGCTTGTCCTTGTGTACACCGGAAGGGAGGACATGCTGAACGCTGGGTACACAGGTCAGGGATGATATGCTGAACGTTGGGTACACCGGAAGGGAGGATATGATGAATGCTGGGTACACAGGACAGGGAGGATATGATGAACGCTGGGTACACAGGACAGGGAGGATATGCTGAACGCTGGGTACACAGGTCAGGGAGGATATGCTGAACGCTGGGTACACCGGAAGGGAGGATATGATGAATGCTGGGTACACAGGGACAGGGAGGATATGATGAATGCTGGGTACACAGGACAGGGAGGATATGCTGAACGCTGGGTACACAGGACAGGGAGGATATGCTGAACGCTGGGTACACAGGACAGGGAGGATATGATGAACGCTGGGTACACAGGACAGGGAGGATATGCTGAACGCTGGGTACACAGGACAGGGAGGATATGATGAACGCTGGGTACACAGGACAGGGAGGATATGATGAACGCTGGGTACACAGGACAGGGAGGATATGATGAACGCTGGGTACACAGGACAGGGAGGATATGCTGAACGCTGGGTACACAGGACAGGGAGGATATGATGAACGCTGGGTACACCGGACAGGAGGATATGATGAACGCTGGGTACACAGGACATGGAGGATATGATGAACGCTGGGTACACAGGACAGGGAGGATATGATGAACGCTGGGTACACAGGACAGGGAGGATATGCTGAACGCTGGGTACACAGGACAGGGAGGATATGCTGAACGCTGGGTACACAGGGACAGGGAGGATATGCTGAACGCTGGGTACACAGGACAGGGAGGATATGATGAACGCTGGGTACACAGGACAGGGAGGATATGCTGAACGCTGGGTACACAGGACAGGGAGGACATGATGAACGCTGGGTACACAGGACAGGGAGGATATGATGAACGCTGTGTACACCGGAAGGGAGGATATGATGAACACTGGGTACACAGGACATGGAGGATATCATGAACGCTGGGTACACAGGACAGGGAGGATATGATGAACGCTGGGTACACAGGACAGGGAGGATATGCTGAACGCTGGGTACACAGGACAGGGAGGATATGCTGAACGCTGGGTACACCGGACAGGAGGATATGATGAACGCTGGGTACACAGGACAGGGAGGATATGCTGAACGCTGGGTACACAGGACAGGGAGGATATGTCTGATTGACAGTGTACGCACTTAGTGCGAGATAAAGAGGTGTGGAGTTCGACATTTAATATTATTACCACCTGGATAGCAACAGTACACATTTAATGACAGAATCACAATGATCAGTGTTTAGTAAATACCCAATTTGTGTGTTTAATTGCTGGTCCTTGTATTACTTTTATTTGGCAGCTATTATATATTTGTCTTATGTTTTATATGGGGCAGCTATTTAAAATATTACTAATGATTAATTTTTTCTGTCCTTAAAGTTCTATAGACAACTTGAGGTCCTCACAGTAAAACTGCTGATGTTTATCTATGATAATGAAAACAGAATTTCTTAAAGGAACACTCTGTATACCATAACAACTTAATTGTCAAGAGGTTCCTGGCAGAAGCATATCTTTAGGGGTGAAATTATTCATGAACACTTTAACCCCAAAGTTTTACTCCCTTATTCACTAAACAATGATTTCAAATCTCACAGATTGTAAGAGTTTGATTTAAAAACACCTCACCTTGGCAAAAAAATAATGGGGGTTTAGTTACAGTATATGATCATATATTGCATAAGCCTGCCACAACGTCAATGTTCCCCATTCTTGCCAGGTCCTACTCTAGCAGCATAATGCCTGTTCTTATGAGATCAATCCACTTACTTGGGAAATACTTCCTCCTGGGACTTTCTGCAAGTCAAGGCATTAGGCTGCTAGAGTAGAACCAAGGTCATGCCTTTCCTACCCTTCACACTTTCTCCCAGGCCACTGAACAAGAGGTGGTTACGCTTCTCCTTTCCTCTCGAACCACTACTTCCCTGTTTGATCCTGTCCCGTCTCACCTTCCTCAATTCAAACTCTCTCCTTGACCCTCTTCAATCTGGCTTCCGCACACTCCACTCTACTGAGACTGCTCTTATTAAAGTCACTAACAACCTAATTGCAGCTAAATCCAAAGGGCACTACTCCATACTAATTCTTCTTGACCTCTCTGCTGCCTTTGACACTGTTGACCATATTCTCCTTCTCTAAACTCTTCAATCACTCGGTGTCTGTGACACTGTCCTCTGTTGGTTTTCCTCCTATCTCTCCCAACGCACATTCAGTGTCTACTTTTCTAATGATACCTCCTCCCTTCGACCTGTCTTTGTTGGAGTCCCCCAAGGCTCTGTACTTGGACCCCTTCTATTTTCTCTTTATACTGCCTCTCTTGGCAAACTTATTACCTCATTTGGATTCCAATACTACCTGTACACTGATGACACTCAGATATACCTCCCCTCCCCAGACCTCTCCCCTGCCATCCTGCAACGTGTCACTGCTTGCCTTTCTTCTATCTCTGATTGGATGTCCTCCCGCTTTTTGAAACTCAATCTCTCTAAAACTAAACTCCTTGTCTTTCCTCCTCCTAATACTGATCCCCCTCTTTCACTCTCCCTTCATGTGAGTGGTACCCACATCAGTCGATCCTTGCAAGCGTGCCGTCTTGGCATTATACTTTATTCTGGCCTCACATATGAGCCTCACATCCAGTCTGTTACCAAATCCTGTAGATTCCACCTTAAAAACGCCCCTTTCTTACACAAGATGCTACTAAGGAGTTTGTCCATGCTCTAGTAATCTCTCGCAAGGATTATTGTAACTCTCTCCTAATAGGTCTTCCCACAAGTCATATCACCCCTCTACAGTCCGTAATGAATGCTGCCGCTAGACTGATTTTCCTCTCTAGTCGTTCTCTCACACCTCACCCCTCTGTCAGGCTTTACATTGGCTTCCTTTATTCTTTAGGAGTCAATTCAAGGTACTAATCCACACCCTTTTATATTTCTTCACTGATCTGCAGGTATGCCCCTTCTCGGCCTCTCCGCTCTGCCCGTGACCTTCTCCTGTCCGCTGCTTGCACCCGTATGGCCAGCTCACGCTTGAAGGACTTCTCGCGGGTGGATCCTATACTTTGGAATAGCCTGCCTATGACATTCAAGCTCTCCCCTAGTCTTCAATCATTTAAAAAGTGCCTTAAAACCCACTTCTTTAAGAAAACATTATGGCCTCCCAGAGTAACCTCTACCTCACATACCTGTTCGTTGCTCTCTCCTAAAGGGTAGCACTCTATTCACTCCTCCAGCTCTGCTTCACTCCACATTGTTTGATTGCTACCTCCTGTCCTGTTGGGTTTTACACCCCACCTCCTATAGACTGTAAGCTCATTTGAGCAGGGTCCTCTTCAACCTATTGTTCCTGTAAGTTTTTGTAATTGTCTCATTTATTGTTAAATCTCCCCCTTTGATAATATTGTAAAGCTCTACGGAATATGCTGGCGCTATATAGATACCAGTAATATTAATAATAATGATATATGATCATATAATGTAACTATACCCCCGTTATTTTTTTGCCTAGGTGAGGTGTTTTTAAACATAACTATTACAATCTGTGAGATTTGAAATCATTGTTTAGTGAATAAGCGAGTGCACTGGATTGTGTATTTTAAAAGTGAATATAAGACCACATTGTTTGCAATGTGTCAGACTATGACTGAGCTCTCCTTTTTCTTGTTTCTATATTGCGTTTGAACTGGATGCCGAAGGAAAAGGTGTGCTTGCCATTTCCCATGATCATTTGGATGAGCAGCAGTTGGAGAAGTGAAGCATCTAGTGAGGAAGATTTTAAAATGTCATTGTCTCTGTGTGAGGAGTAAGACATCGAAGGGGTGAAGGCTTAAAGGGACACTATAGTCACTGTGACGAGAGCAATCTCGCCACATTGCATTGGAGAAGCCTGGTTGCTTGCCTGTTGCCTTTGGATTATGGCCCCATGTTAAAAGGCTTGATTTTCCCCTGCAAAGACACGAAAGCCGGGTCATTTGGTGCTTGCCCTGTTTGAGCAGTGATACCCCAGATAGCTATGCCATGGAGCCCATTCGTATAATGAAAGACTATGGGAAAGACTTTGGCTCCATGGCAATTGAACTGTATGTGTGTGCTCTGAGCGCCATTCAGTAATAATGTGCGCTCAGATCTGAGCTATCTGGGGATATGTTGCATGTCTGTATTTTATGTCATAAATGTAACCTTGTGTATTTATTGTATTTTACTGTCTTTTTGCTGCCATGTGTTCAATGGAGTTTTGCCTCTGTCTTTGGAGATAATTGGATTACTTCTAATTATCTCCAGGATAGAAGACTCTGTGGAACTGGTTTTGGGCAGAAAAGCCATGCTTCCTGTGGTCACAAAGGACTACAATCTATCTTTTGAACCACTGGACCAATTTGTATGATTTTGACGTATGTTTGTATTTGGAGTATGCTGATTCTGAAAATGTTTTATGTGAATGTGATGCATACTTTTCAAGTTATGAATAATGTGGAAAAATTGTATTTCTCTGCTTGTGCTAAATTACAGTACCCATTGTGTAAGGTAATTGAATCACAAGCAGAGGGGAGGAATTTGTGTGTGAGTGTCTGAGTTTATTGTATGTGTTTATTGGTTGTGTTCCAAAACCCTGTGGGTGGTACTAATGTGTAAGAATGTGTACATAAGCACAATAAACCCACAGCTCTGACTGTTCACTGCTTGACCCTCAACACAGAGCTTTGTCTCGTTCTTGGGGGGATTTACTGTAGGCTGTTCCAGTTTGACTGCTAGGAGTGTAAACCTATTCATATGGCTTTTCCTATTCGGCTGTTTACGGCATTCGTATGGTTTCCTGTTCGGCGGATTGGTGTTCTGCAGTAGCTGTGCCCGTGTCTCTGGAAGGGAAGATCTACTAAACGGCGGTTTAACCCTTTTATGCTGAGGGTGCCGTTACAGTCACCAAAACATCTTTAGCTCAATTAATGCCGTGTTTGGTGTATTGATCATGCCCCTGACGTTTCACTGCTTAATTCTCTGTTTTTTCTGTTTTAGCAGCCCTAGTCCCTCCCCTGGCTGTGACTGACACAGCCTGCATGAAAAAAATAGTTTCATATTTAATCAAATAGTAACTTACTTTCAATATTTGTATTTCCTGCTCTGTAAATTGAACATACATAGAGGAGGAGACATTAAGCAATGTTTCTATTTCTTCTCCTTATTTACAATTTTTTCCTTCCTTTGTCTGCACTGGATTATATTTGCTGAATATTTGTTATAAATTGAAAAGAAAGCCTAGCATTTTATAAAAAGGTTAATGGCAATTCTACTATTTACTATTGTAACTAAACAGGTGGCGTTATTAGAATCCACTGGGCCCCGGTGTGAAAATTGCCCTGGGCTCCCCCTCCCATGTGTCTCATCCCACCCCCTATGTGCCTCATTCTCTCTGCCCCACATCAACTCAATGTGTCCCATTTCCTCTCCATGTGTCCATGTGTTCCTCAGCCCCTCCATGTGTCCCATAGGCTCTTCCTCAGCCCCTTCATGTGTCCCATTCCCTCTCCCCTTAGCCCCTCCATGTTTCTCATACCCTCCCCCCTTCGAGTCCCTCCATGTGTCCCATTTCTCCTTCTCCCCTACCTTTGTCCCATACCCTCCCTCTCTCCCCCCTCCCCTTCATGTGTCCCATTGTGCCCTCTCCCCCCCTCTCCCTTCTCCTCTCTCTTCCATGTGTCCCATACCTTCCCTCTCTCCCCCTCGCCTCCAGGTGTCCCATTGTTCCCTCTCTCCCCCCTCCCTCCAGGTGTCCCATTGTTCCTTTTCTCCCACCTCCCTCCAGGTTTCCAATTGTTCCCTCTCTTCACCCTCCCCTCCAGGTGACCCCAGGGCCGGTGCAAGGATTTTTGCCGCCCTAGGCAAAATAAAAATTTGCTGCTCTCCCTCCCCACCCCACTCCACCCCCCGTGACATCACAATGCCTCAACCATATGATCTATCATATGAACTAACGCCAGTGCTGCTCACAATGTGTGTTTACATTAAAAAGCCTGCAGGGACAGGCTATAGACAACAGAACCACTTCATTAAGCTGCAGTGGTTCTGGGGACTATAGTGTCCCTTTAATGTGAGGTAAATTAGAGATTAGTGTCACTAATAATATACTATATTGCCTACTTACAACCAGATGAGGATGATGATGGGCTCTGGCCCATAAGGTGTCCAGGTGGCCCAGCTGCATCCCCTAGACCGTGGTAGTTACGTCAGTGAACTTAGCGTTATGTTTTGTTAAATTCACTCTACCTGAATCATTTGATGTATCTTACAATACACAGGTACAATGTCTGTTGAATAAAACCAAATATTAATTTAATCTGTGTGGCAAACTATTGCATTCTGTCAATAATGGGGCCCCCTCAATGCTGCCATGAGACCTTACATTTAGTCAGAACAATTTAAATTATTTGGAGAATAATTTTTTACTTACCTTTCCTACATTACATGCTCCTTCCTCATTATACTTGTGAAGTTACCAGGATGTAGTGATAGATCAAAAGTCAAAAATAAATTATTGGTAAGGAATGAGGCATGAAATCATGTCAATATGGCTTATACTCAGCAGAGTAGGTCGTTTTTAAAGGTGATTGTTTAACGTTTACAGCATTTTGTTTCACAATTGAAAACCTTTCTATATGTCCGATCCTTTTGTCAAAACAAGTTTCAGCCTGTTCCAGCTTTATTGGTATATAAATGTTTAATGTATTGCAGAGGGTTTCAGCATACTGTTAGAACAGGTCAGTATTATAATATTGATCATTGTTAAAGGACCACTTGTTTCCTGGCACTATAGTATTAATAGGTCCCCCCCCATCCTCATTGCCCCCCTCCCACCGGGCTGAAGGGAGAAGAAGGGGTTAAATCACTTACCTTTCTCCAGCGCAGGGCTCCCTCGGCGCTGGTGGACTCTCCTCCTCCTTCCGACCTCATCGGCTGAACGCGCATTTGCGGCAAGAGCCGCACGCGCATTCAGTCAGTCCATAGGAAAGCATTCTCAATGCTTTCCTATGGACGCTGGCGTCTTCTCACTGTGAAACTGCTATGTTTACAGCTGCAGGGTTAACCCTAGATGGACCTGGCACCCAGACCACTTCATTAAGCTGAAGTGGTCTTGGTTCCTATAGTGGTCCTTTAATTAGAGGCTAAATAAAGTATTGTTTAATGCTAAGGTCTAGGGGTTGTATGGGTTATATTAGAAGTGTATCTTTTCCCATTGACCGTCTGCAAGGTTGTGGAGATCCATTAGTCTCCTTCTCTTCAGTAGTTAAAACGTTAAGAACAGTAATACATAAGTAGACTATTAATAATGTCCCATGGTCCAAAATAACTTCAGTCTGTGATAGTTGGCCGATTTCCTAGGAAATGTAACTGGCTAACCTACTGACAAATCATTTACTCTGCACACTCACCTATTCACACGATGCCCCCATCCATAGGGTGTCTGCATTTTGTTTATAAAGTCTTACTGAGTGCAGATTGCAGAACACACACTTTACATTTGTATGTAGAAGCAATCCTTGAGAACAATATGTCTTTTAGCCCAAAAATGACTAGCAAACCAAAATCTAGGCAAATGTGCCATTGTACCAACTTTTAAATACAACAGTGAATACAGGGTAATAGAAACGTGTGTAGTAATACATCTTAATTATGTTTTGTATGGATTTGGAAGATTAGGAAACTTAAAGGTACACTATAGTCACCAGAACAACAGCTTACAGCTTAATGTACGGTATACAGCTTAATGTATTTGTTCTAGTGAGTATAATCATTCCCTTCCAGCTTTTTGCAGTTAACAATGTCTTATCAGAGAAAATGCAGTGTTTACATTACAGCCTAGTGATATCCCCACTGGTCACTACTCAGATGGCTACTAGAGGTGCTTCCTGGGGCATTGCTGCACAGTGTGACTTACATTCAGTATCTCTTCCCTCTGCATGCAGACACTGAACTTTACTCATAGAGATGCATTGATTCCATCCATGTAGCTCTATGAGGAGATGCTGATTGGCCATGCCGGCGTTTGGCCCCACCCCCATCCTGCCTCCTTGCCGATTTCAGCCAAAGGGAAGAAAGGAGGAGGATTGGTGTAGAGCTAGCGCCGGCGGGCCCACCTGGCATTGGAAATAAGGTAAGTTTCATTACCGGTTAAGGGGCATAAAGGGGGCAAGCCACCTAAATATGTAATAAAAGCCAACAAGAAAATATTTATAAGTGTACTATCCCAAATCCCTGTGCACAGTTAAATAACAAGAAAAAAGCAAGCAAACATAGAACATACAAATGTTAAAAAGCAAATGTATCGAACTGAGTATATCTGCTGATAATAAAGTAGTCTAGAGCAAATTATGACATATATAATCGCGATATAAAAATTGAGAAATAAACAGAAATGACATAAACCCTGGATGATGATAATGTATCGTTTATCTGTGAAAGCAGTACTATGGACAACTACTATGCGCTTTAATATATCAGGCTCAATGTTGTCACTGCTATATTAAACTAATACATCAAACAGGGACCAGAAATTAGAATACATCAAATAAATCGAATTAAATAACTACCACTACAAAAGAAGCCTCCGAGGTGTAGAGATATTTAGTATAGCTCCAATGGCAGACCCAGTCAATGTATAGACTTATACGTTGACCTCGGGGTGCCAGTATACAGGGTATTTGCTCACACAAATGAAATCAAAAGTAAATAGAGGCTGTAGGTAAATATATAGTAGGAAGAGGTATATAGCATAGATATCGTGAGGCTTAGAATGCTCACGACATATCTATAAAAAGAGTATTAGCCAGAAGAAATAGAAAAGACAGATAGTTAGTAACCTAAATATCTAGCAGCCTAAAATGCAACATTATATCTGATTACAAAAGTACAATACTATCTGCCTAGCGCAATATGACTAAACCTCTTCCAGTGGTAGAAAGGAGTAAGACTGACTATCTAATTAAACATATGGATAAAAAAAAAAAAAATTAAATGTGAAGACAATAAAGTGCCATGCCGTGAATAAGTGTGATGTCCCCAAAAGAGACAGAAAAGAAATGCCTGACGCGCGTTTCGGTGCTATACAGAAGCACCTTCCTCAGAGGCAAATGTGTTACTGCTAAAGGAGTTCTTTTTATACCTTGTATCGTGCATCCAGCATCCAATGAACGTCCTGTCTAGATGGAGGGCGTGGCCAGCATTTACCGCGCCAGGTAAAGCTGTTCGGCAGGGTTAGCCAAGTGAAGTCAATAGAGTGGGGCGGGCATAGTATGATGAGTCAATTAGACTCCACCCACGTGTCTCCGTGCAAGATACCATTATTACTGCTATCTTTTATTATTGTATATACCGTGGTGATCAAGATTTATTAATCCATATGGGAAACCTATTACAGAATATTTCTTAAAGCTCTATCATGATGGGTTGTTTGTGAAAAAGCGGGTACAGTGAATTTCCAGTATAAGGACAAATGAATCTATTAAAAAATAGAGGTATATGTATAGGATTCACTAAGTATTCCCTTCACTATAGTACTCCATCATATCGGTTGTATATTAATATACACCAAAATAAAGGTATATATGTAAGATTCACTATAAGTACTCTTGGTAGTTGGATAGAATCTACAAGGAGGTGTTAATGTGGATATAACAGGTATACACAAAGGTTTCTCAATATTGGTATATTGGTTAGGCCCCTGGAGACCCCTGGAGTCTCCTTCTGGTACTGGGTAAGTTTACCTCTACTAGTGACGCCAACTTCGGTAGACGTTGTATGGTTGAGATTGATTTCCCTTTTATACACAGTTAAATAACTGAAGGTTTTGGTATCACTCCAATTGCCATTAAAATGTAAGCTCACGTCACATCAAGGCAAAGCTCTTAGGTGAGACCTACACTAACAATCCACCGTCTTAGGTGAGTCCTACACTAACAATTTACCTTCTTAGGTGAGTCCTACACTAACAATTCACCTTCTAAGGTGAGACCTACACTAACAATTCACCTTCTAAGGTGAGACCTACACTAACAATTCACAGTTTTAGGTGAGTCCTACACTAACAATTCACCTTCTAAGGTGAGACCTACACTAACAATTCACTGTCTTAGGTGAGTCCTACACTAACAATTCACCTTCTAAGGTGAGACCTACACTAACAATTCACCTTCTTAGGTGAGTCCTACACTAACAATTCACCTTCTTAGGTGAGACCTACACTAACAATTCACCTTCTTAGGTGAGACCTACACTAACAATTCACCTTCTTAGGTGAGTCCTACACTTACAATTCACCTTCTTAGGTGAGTCCTACACTTACAATTCACCTTCTTAGGTGAGTCCTACACTAACAATTCACCTTCTTAGGTGAGTCCTACACTTACAATTCACCTTCTTAGGTGAGTCCTACACTAACAATTCACCTTCTTAGATGAGACCTACACTTACAATTCACCTTCTTAGGTGAGTCCTACACTAACAATTCACCTTCTTAGGTGAGTCCTACACTAACAATTCACCTTCTAAGGTGAGACCTACACTAACAATCCACCTTCTTAGGTGAGTCCTACACTAACAATCCACCTTCTTAGGTGAGTCCTACACTAACAATCCACCTTCTTATGTGAGTCCTACACTAACAATCCACCTTCTTAGGTGAGTCCTACACTAACAATCCACCTTCTTAGGTGAGTCCTACACTTACAATCCACCTTTTTAGGTGAGTCCTACACTTACAATCCACCTTCTTAGGTGAGTCCTACACTTACAATTCACCTTCTTAGGTGAGTCCTACACTAACAATTTACCTTCTTAGGTGAGTCCTACACTAACAATTCACCTTCTAAGGTGAGACCTACACTTACAATTCACCTTCTTAGGTGAGTCCTACACTAACAATTTACCTTCTTAGGTGAGACCTACACTAACAATTCACCTTCTTAGGTGAGTCCTACACTTACAATTCACCTTCTTAGGTGAGACCTACACTAACAATCCACCTTCTTAGGTGAGTCCTACACTAACAATTCACCTTCTTAGGTGAGTCCTACACTAACAATCCACCTTCTTAGGTGAGTCCTACACTTACAATCCACCTTCTTAGGTGAGTCCTACACTTACAATCCACCTTCTTAGGTGAGTCCTACACTAACAATCCACCTTCTTAGGTGAGACCTACACTAACAATCCACCTTCTTAGATGAGTCCTACACTAACAATTCACCTGGCTGCTTTTTGCTGAAAGGTAAAATCTCTAATGAGACAAAGAGGAGTATTTTAAATTGTTAGTAAGGCGTCAGTAACTTTTTTCTATATTTTTATTGCATGTATTGATGCTGATGTGTACTATAGTCATTGCTGCCGTTGTGTGAGTTTTAGCAGTTAATCTTAGAGTTCATTTTGTATATTTGTGTATTTGCTTTTGTATCATCCAGCCATGTTACAATGTTGCTGCCCAGCCCATGTGCTCCCTACTAAGGGTTAATAAGTATGTAGGGGTTTAGAAAAACACCCCTCCCTGTCTCAGAGATGTTACCTTCTAGCTGAAGATGGCAAGATGAATTGTTGGTGTAGGACTTAACTAAGTGGGTTTCCCTTGGCAGGTGGGCTTACACTTTAAAAGCAATTAGAGTGATACAAAAATCCTCCAGTTATTTAAATGTACTTATGGATTTTGGATAGTGCGCAGATTACTTTTTATGTAAACTGATTTATTACATTTCCAAAAGATCAAGAAAAAATTAAGTCACCTGAACAACTTTAGTTTAATAAAGCAGTTTTGGTGTATAGAACATGCCCCCTGCAGCCTCACTGCTCAATCCTCTGCAATTTAGGAGTTAAATCCCTTTGTTTTTGAACCCTAGTCACACCTCCCTGCATGTGACTTGCACAGCCTTCCATAAACACTTCCTGTAAAGAGAGCCCTATTTAGGCTTTCTTTATTGCAAGTTCTGTTTAATTAAGATTTTCTTATCCCCTGCTATGTTAATAGCTTGCTAGACCCTGCAAGAGCCTCCTGTATGTGATTAAAGTTCAATTTAGAGATTGAGATACAATTATTTAAGGTAAATTACATCTATTTGAAAGTGAAACCAGTTTTTTTATTTCATGCAGGCTCTGTCAATCATAGCCAGGGGAGGTGTGGCTAGGGCTGCATAAACAGAAACAAAGTGATTTAACTCCTAAATGACAGTGAATTGAGCAGTGAAATTGCGGGGGAACGATCTATACACTAAAACTGCTTTATTTAGCTAAAGTAATTTAGGTGACTATAGTGTTCCCTTAAGCTGTTTTTCAAGCTGCACAATCAGATTAGAAAGAAAAGTCATGAACATTTTATGTAGCGCTAATTTGATTTAGGAAGTCTTTTCAACCTTCTGTTTGGCCAGCCGCTTTCTGGAGTCTGCTGTAGCCAATTCTGCTGTTTAATCCATTGTGCCCACTAGCATCAGAGCAAGAATAGAGGTTTATACCCAGTCACCTAGGGATGAGTGACAATCATGACAAGAAATCATCCGCATGCCTTACAAAGCACAGTGCTTTCTACTCATTCTGGTTTTTACATATCTGCTTATAAAAGGAACAAACTGTCCATATTTTGTACAGTTAGATCTATGTTTAACACAGAAACATAGAAACATAGAATGTGACGGCAGATAAGAACCATTCGGCCCATCTAGTCTGCCCAATTTTCTAAATACTTTCATTAGTCCCTGGCCTTATCTTATAGTTAGGATAGCCTTATGCCTATCCCACGCATGCTTAAACTCCTTTACTGTGTTAACCTCTACCACTTCAGCTGGAAGGCTATTCCATGCATCCACTACCCTCTCAGTAAAGTAATACTTCTGATATTATTTTTAAACCTTTGTCCCTCTAATTTAAGACTATGTCCTCTTGTTGTGGTAGTTTTTCTTCTTTTAAATATAGTCTCCTCCTTTACTGTGTTGATTCCCTTTATGTATTTAAAATGTTTCTATCATATCCCCCCTGTCTCGTCTTTCCTCCAAGCTATACATGTTAAGATCCTTTAACCTTTCCTGGTAAGTTTTATCCCGCAATCCATGAACCAGTTTAGAAGCCCTTCTCTGAACCCTCTCTAAGGTATCAATATCCTTCTGGATATACAGTCTCTAGTACTGCGTACAATACTCCAAGTGAGGTCTCACCAGTGTTCTGTACAGATATACTTAAAGCGGCACTGTCATGACCGAATCCCGTTTTTTTTAAATCCCCCTCCCGACTCCGCTACATCTAACTAACCCCCTATTCACCCACAAATGCCCCTAAGCCCCCCATATTACCTATTTTTTATTCTTTATTTTCTGCCCCAATCTATATTCAGGGCGTTGCTCTCTTTGTGTGGGTAGAGGAAGTCCCTGTCGGACACGTCATCTGCCCACACTAGACAGACTGTGAGATTCCCGCACATGCCCAGTTAAACACTTGGACATGCGAACGGGAATTTCATCTATTCATTCATTCGTCAGAAAGACGATTGAATGAATTGAAAAATTAGATAAACAAACTAACACTTTGTATCAGTGTTCATTTGTTTGTTTAGTTTATTACAAGGAGGGAGTTACCGGCGCGCAGCTCCCTCCTTGGAATATGTAAAGATAGGGGCGGCAGGGAGCAGTGCTCCCCACCACTTCCTAAACCCACCAGGCCCCCCCTCACTCTATGGGGGTCAATATGACCCCCATAATAGTATAAGGTAGATTAAAATTTCCCGAATGCTCCTACTCGCTATATCGCGAGTAGGGACATGTCCACTAAACAGTGAGCAGCCTGTGACCGCTCACTGTAAAAAAAAAAAAAAAAACTACTATCCGGTCCCCACCCCTGCAGGTGGGGGTCCTAAATAACACTAATGGGGGGGGAACCTACTGTCCTCTCCCCCGGCCCCCACCCCTGCGCGGTGGGTGGGGGCCATAAAGATAATGAGGGGGAAGGACCTACTGTACTCCCCCTGGCCCCCGCCCCTGCATGGTGGGGGCCATAAATTACAATGGGGGGACCTACTGTCCTCCCCCCCGGCCCCCACCCTTGCGTGGTGGGTGGGGGCCATAAATTACAATGGGGGGACCTACTGTCCTCCCCCCGCCCTCACCCTTGAGTGGTGGGTGGGGGCCATAAAGATAATGAGGGGGAGGACCTACTGTCCTCCCCCTGGCCCCCACCCCTGCGCAGTGGGTGGGGGCCATAAATTACAATGGGGGGACCAACTGTCCTCCCCCCGGCTCCCACCCTTGAGCGGTGGGTGTGGGCCATAAATTACAATGGCCGGGGACTTACTGTCTTCCCTCCCCGGCCCCCACCCCTGCGCGGTGGGTGGGGGCCATAAATTACAATGGGGAAACTACTGTCCTCCCCCCAGCCCCCACCCCTGCGCGGTGGGTGGGGGCCATAAATTACAATGGAGGAGGGGACCTACTGTCCTCCCCTACCCCTGGCCCCCACCCTTGAGCGGTGGGTGGGGGCCATAAATTACAATGGGGGGGACCTACTATCCTCCCCCCCAGCCCCCAGCCACCACTCAAGAGCACTTTGAGCACTTGAAATCCATCCAATCAGAGCGCTCGGTGTCATTTTACACAGCGTAGGAAAGTTCTTTGGCATTTTCCCAAGCTGTGTAATTTGACTCATAATACTCTGATTGGTGGGCTTGGAATCTAACCCATCAGAGTGCTCCTTGTCAAATTACACAGCATGGGCAAATTCCAAAGAACTTTCCTAAGCTGTGTAAAATGACACAGAGCACTCTGATTGTCTTTAGCCAGCCAATCAGAGTGTTCTTAGCCTAATTGCAGGGCGTGGCAAGGCTTTATAAGCCTTCCCCCGCCCTGCGGAGCTCAGTCTGCGCGGAGCCCTCCATGGGTGAAGATGGATTATTTTTTTTGCGCTCTGGTTTTTTCTTTTTCGTCAGGTTTTTTTTTTTTGCGCTCGAGTTTTTTATTTTATTTTAAGTTCGACCGGTATGATGGTTTTTTATTTGGCCTTTTTATTTTTAGATTTTTTTTAGATTTTAGAAAAAAGAAGACGTCAAATGGTAAGTTTAATTTTTCTATACAGGTTAGTTATTTTATTACCCCCTCACTATTTTTTATGGTGAGGGGGGTAGGTAGGGGGATACTTTTTATCTGATTGGGGGGGTGGGTGACTAGGGGCTTGGGGACCTCTAGTCACCTTTGATGGGGGGGATTTGTTTTAGGGCCCCCACCCAGGGGTGGGGGCCGGGGGGGAGGACAGTAGGTCCCCCCCTCATTATCTTTATGGCCCCCACCCACCGCTCAAGGGTGGGGGTGGGGGGGAGGACAGTAGGTCCCCCCCATTGTAATTTATGGCCCCCACCCACCGCGCAGGGGTGGGGGCTGGGGGGGAGGACAGTAGGTCCCCCCTCATTATCTTTATGGCCCCCACCCCCCACGCAGGGGTGGGGGCCGGGGGGAGTACAGTAGGTCCCCCCCCCGATTGTCCATTATGGCCCCCACCCACCGCTCAGGGGTGGGGCTAATTGGTTTCTTGTTTTTTTTTACAATGAGCAGCCACAGGCTGCTCACTGTTTACTAGACATGCCCCTACTCGCGGTATAGCGAGTAGGGGCAGATCATTTACTAATACTAATCTTTACTTAGTATTAGTAAAGTTGGCTCAAAGACCAATTTAGGTCTTTCAGCCTTTTGGAAGATAACTCCCTGATACCGTGGGAATTAGTGAGTTATCTACTAAGCGGCTGCAAGATGCAGCCACAGCAATGAATAGGATTGGAGTTTCATTCATTAGAATGAAATTCCGATCCGAATAAAATGCCGAATTGCGTTCTAAAAGAAACGAACAGACTGTTCTCATTCAGTTAGAACGCAATTCGGCAGTTTTGTGTAAAGTGACAGGAAGCATTGCGGGAACACAGAGGGAAGGTAAGAATTATGGGAAAATTGCTCTGACCAGCGGAAATGAAGCACACTTTGCTCCTCCGCTGGTCAAAGCTGGTCAAGCGGAGGAATCCTCCATAAGGCAAAGAGTCCCTACTTTGTCTTATGATTTTAAAGAAAACTAAAGAAGACAGGAAGAAAAGAATAACAGATCCTGAGAGAGGGGGAGAAGAGGAAGAGATTGAGGAAAGGTAAGTTCGGCATGACAGTGACGCTTTAAATACAGATAACATCACAATTAATGGCATAAACAGCACAGGACTTAAAGAAATCCAATTTGTTTTGATTTTTTGTTGTTGCTATTTTGGGTTAAATTTCACAATTAGTTTCACTCACTGTTGTGTATGAATCTATATCCTCCTGCTTTATGCTGAAAATGTGCACATATTGATATTTTGAATTAATCCACCTATTTGAATTTGTAGTTATTTTGGCCAAAACTCCTAACAATAATAATAATGGTTTCTGATACCTATATATCTTTATTAGGTTGCTTCTAGTGATTACTTACTAAACCTCATTGTATTCTCAATATGTGGAAAAACAATTCTGAACAATTAGAGGTATTTTGGGAGAATGTTCACTCAATGTAATATCCTCAGAAAAAAAATAAAATCCCTTTATTGATCATAATGAGCTCCTGATTGAATCTCACCCAAATCCATTGTAGGGCTCTCACATCTGCTCAACGAGTCAGGACGGGTTCAGCAATATGCCCTGTCTGCTCTTATCCAGGTTTGGAGGGCAAGTAATAGCAGACTGTAACTAGAGCTAAAGTCAGGTGGCAAAAACTTTACTCTTAATGTTTGTGGTGGTGGTGGTGGTGTGAGTTGCACGTTTGAGTCAAGTTGAGTTAAAT
The DNA here is from genome assembly GCA_933207985.1 of Pelobates cultripes. Taxonomy (NCBI): domain Eukaryota; kingdom Metazoa; phylum Chordata; class Amphibia; order Anura; family Pelobatidae; genus Pelobates; species Pelobates cultripes. The sequence goes on along the minus strand of OW240923.1, from coordinate 122,375,882 downwards.
TGTATTGTGTTGGAATTATGTGCCTATTGAGAATTGACAACTGTATGTCTCTCCCCCATCCCCCACACTGTGAGATGGAGGCAAGATACTAAAATTGATGTAACTATAGGCAACTGTTCAGTGGTCCCCCCTTCCCCTCAGAAGATGTAGGAATCTCAGAGTCCGAGTCGGGCCTTTTCTAGTGGACAGACATGTGATGTAGAGAGGCCAGGAGTCAGAATCCAGGTGGTCAGGAACATGATTCCAGGAGAATCATTAAAAAGGTGATCCTTATACTTACAGCTCTTGAATCATTCTTGCATGCCTTTGGTGTCATGATGTCCATGCTAAAGGGATTCTATAGTGCCAGGAAAACAAAGCCGTTTACTATAGACTCCTACAGTACCCCTCCTCCAGCGGCACTGAAGGGGTTAAAAACCCCTTCAGTCACTTACCTAAATACAGCACCGAGGTCCCTCGATGTTGGGTCAGGCTCTGCCCATGCTAATGATGCAATGCATGGCAATGGCCACATTAATCAATGCTTTCCTATAGGGAAAAAATCTTACTCTGGAGGTCCTCAAGCAGAGCGTCAGGACGTCCAGCGTCCGATAACGGACCAAAGGTTCATTTCAAACCAGGAAGCCCTCTAGTGGCTGTCTGGCAGACAGCCACTAGATTAGGAGGTAACCATGGATAATAATTATTGCAGTTTAAGAGAAATTGCAATAATAACCACTGCAAGGTTTAGGGACATAGGACATTGCACCTGATCACTTCAATGAGCTGAAGTGGTCTGGATGCCTACAGTGTCCCTTAATGAGATCTAAGCTGGCTCAAAGAACAAGTTCCAAAATCACATTACATTTATTCTTAGATTGTTGTGGTTGGCGTTTAATCTGGTACTTTGTGTAGCTTGCACATCAAGGCCTTTACCTAAAGCAGTAAATCAAGGAATGAGTCTAATTCTAATTCAATTAGGGACGAAGATCAGCTTGAATCTCAACTCAGTCATCTAACAAGCCTTTTTATACTACACGGATTTCTATTTTTTGGTCTCATTGTCCTGTTCCCTGTTCAGTTTTGTCCAGCAATATTCCTATTCATGAAAATAGTAATAGGATAAAGATTGTATTATTTGTAACCAATTATCACACTATAAATATGCTATCATTGCAAGCTAATAAATTGATTGGGACGAACCAACTTTATTTGCCCTGCACACGTCTACTAATAACTTGTTGGCAATCAATGTATAACAGTTCAATCTATCAGTTCAACTCTTCAATCAATGTATAACAGTTCAGTATAGCAAAAACCATATTGCAAAGTTTAAAAAAAATATTCAAGCTGTGACCGACCAGAACCAAGTTGAATATTTTATGAAAACACGGCAGTTTATTTGCAATTTAATTGAAAGTGAATTTCAAATTTTGGATGAAATAGACAATTTGAAAACAATTTCAGACATGAAATTCTCTTTGAAACCACTTTAGATTCCGTACAATTCGACCTTTATTGAATAACTGTGTCAGGGTTAGTAACTAAAGTTAGATTCAAAGTGAATTTCAAATGTAATTCCAGAGTAGCCGAACTGACGGCGTGGCTAACTTCGGGAATTGAACAGTTGAATTTGAATTTACTTTTCAAATTTGTGAATAACCCTGAGATAGTGAATGCTTGTGTTATTGATAATTCAGATACTGTTGCAAAATGCTGATTTGCTTGTTAAATGAAATATATGCATAAAATGCAGTGATATATGTTATATGTGAAAATACATATTGATTAATGAGAAAAACACGTGTTTTTAGATATAGTTTATGTGAATTCCATCCAAATGTCACATCAGTCCACTTGCCAATTGCTTAATTATATCCAGCAAAGTGAGATAGGTGTTTTAATCCTCTCTCCCAGATACCCAGTTCTCCAATTGTCTTCCATCTGAGCGTGTGGTCGGTCGCTTTGACCTACATTGCCGCAGGGGGCCTTTTCCTGCTTTGTGTTAGTGAGCTGAGAGCTGACAGGATAATGTGCTTCCTGAATGCCCTATAATAAAGAGCACATAAAGGAATGTATTACAGAGAAAAATCCGATATCCTAAAAACCTCACCCTTGTAAAGCGGCAGCTGATGTTCTGAGGAGGGGGGCAGGGGAAACATTTTGACCCATTGAGAATGATCATGCTGCAGTTGTAATGACAGCGTACCCAAACTCCCCGGCTCTTTTCTATGGCTTAAGGAAACCTAAGATTAAAGGATTTTCAACTTGGCTCATTAGCAAGCCAATTTATCCCTAAATAACAAAGTATTGCAATTTATTTGCTTCCCGCCTTGTAAAGAAAAACTTACTTAGCTGGCGATCATAGATCTGGTAGCCCCCCAAATATTATTTTACAGGTTTAGAAAAGGAAGAATATACTGCCTACACCCATTGTACAGTGCTACGGAATCTGATGGCGCTATATAAATAATAAAATAATAATAATAATACACCAGGATGTCACCTAGTAATCATGGACTCCAGCTCATCTTATTCTCTAATTATAATCATTCAAGCAATTAATTTATTGCTTTTTTTTCCAGTCCATTTTTCTGGACTGCATGTTGGTGTTCAGCTCAAACAGTGTTAAATTAATAAACCATATTGGCTTCCTGGGCTATTTACAAAAATAAATTGACAGCTATTCAAAGAGAGCTCAAAGTTATTTTCACATTTTACACCAGAATTGTAAAGCTGAATGGGGTAAGTCTGAAATTCACTCAATTTCTGACAAGTTGCACGTTCATCAATAACCTTCACAGGGTAATTCACTGCACACTTGATTTTTTCCAAATTGATAAAAAATTCCAACCAAAATAGCAATTCTCATATTTACTAAAGCTATTTCTATTTGGAATTCGGCCACCCTGACCAAATCTGCACCAATCAACGGATGCATTCGGCGTCTGGTTTAAATTCAGTGCTTTTCATATCCGAATCATTTACAAAGTATAGGATGCAGAATATTTGACAAGCACTGATTTAGAAAAAAAAACAAACAAAAAACAACAAAGTTCAAATTCATCATGTTTACAAGCCGTTGATCACTTGATTGCGGAGGGTGAGGGCATATCAATGGGGAGGGCATACTAAACACTAGCAATTGGCCAGCCATTGCAGCCTAGTCCATAGAAAGGCACAATGTCATGAGGATAGGGCATGTAAAATAATGGTGGGTGGGAGGGGTAGTTATAAGCTTTGGATGGGGACTTTAAAGGGACACTGTAGTCACCAAAACAACTACAGCTTATTGAATTTGTTCTGGTGAGTAGAATCATTACTTTCATGCTTTTTGCTGTAAACACTGTCTTTTCAGAGAAAATGCAGTGTTTACATTACAGCCTAGTGATAACTTCACTGGCCACTCCTCAGATGGCTGTTAGAGGTGCTTCCTGGGGCAGTGCTGCACACTGTGCTGTACTGCCATTTAGTGTCTCCACCCTCTGCACGCAGACACTGAACTTTCCTCATAGAGATTCATTGATCTAATTCATCTCTATGAGGAGAGGCTGATTGGCCAGGGCTGTGTTTGAATCATGCTGGCTCTTCCCCGATCTGCCTATTTGTCAGTCTCAGCCAATCCTATGGGCAAGCATTGTGATTGGATCAGGCTAAGACTTCTGATGATGTCAGCAGACTGCCTGTTTTTTCTGAGGCAAACAGCATGTAGAGTTACAGCTTCTGGCTTGAATACAGTAAGATTTTGCTATATTTATGGAGGCATGAGGGGCCCAGGGGGGCTAGATGATGGTTTTAACACTATAGGGTCAGGAATACATGTTTGTGTTCCTGACCCTATAGTGATCCTTTAAATTAAATAATATGTAGTAGAACGATCATGCACCCGGGGTCAACAGAGGGGGGCTATTAAATGGCTCCCCAGCCGCTAGTGTTTAGTAACAGTGAACAGTCACTGTCAGCTCACTTTTTAGTAGATAATCCCCTACCTGCCGAATAGCAGGTGGGGGCATAAAGGAGGTTAGAATCTTCCCTTGTAATAAAAAGAGGGTCATATTGACCCTGATAGGCTATTTTCCTTTTTATTATTACTTTTAAATGTGGCGGCTGGCTAGCAAGCTGTGGCCAGTCGTCACATGGTTTACCCTCACGGATAATTATTTAACTATTTGCTGCTGGCTGCTAGTGCCACCAACTGGAATATAGTTCTGGTGTTTAAAATCGAGTCCGGACTTCAGCCGTCCAGCAGAGTTTCCGGTTGAAATCGGGACTATATTCATGCTCATCTGGAGTCTTCTCTGTAAAATCCAAACATTGTTAAACAGCGTGAATAATGCCGCATTACACAGTCCAAATGGCTCCGTACAGCCCTGGATGGTTTTCAGTACAGAGCCAGACAAACTTTACTTAGTAACACTGTTATTTACTAAACTGGGAATTGTGGGGACTAACAAGGCAATTGTTAATTATGGAACAAATTCTCAGCGCTGAAAAAATCAATTGGTTGAAGGATTTTTGGTTTTTATTCCAGTTTTGGGTATTTCAGCTTAAATTTGTCACTTACCAGGCCAACTGTCCGCTTTTTCCAGTACAGTGACTAATCCATATATTCTTTTTTGGGACAAAAACATTCTCTATCTCTGATCTTAATGGATATTTTAGCCCTTTAAAAATTCAATCTTAAATTAGAAATAGGTGTATAATTGGCAATGAATGCAATCCCATTTCACAGCACTGCGGTATTTATTAATAATAATAATAAGCCCTTATGCAATAAACCATATTTAATATGAACAGAGCGAGAGATGCAAACATGGCGTACATTGTAAAAAGGCAAAATATAATAAAACTAAGACAGATCCTGTGAGCCTTATTAATAGCTCATTGTAGTGTGAGTGATCCCCCTTTGCTCCGTCATGTGCCTTATAACACATTCATCAAACATTGGCCCATTCCCAAAAAATGATGGGAAATGTAACACAAAAGCGGGAGAATTGCAAATGGCCACCATTTATTTTTTTAAACCTGACTCTGTTTAGCGGCGGTAACAGATATCTGTGCTCTCATGCACAACAAACTATTGAATTATTATATATTAATGATATTTTCATTATTTTTTAAATAAAATATAGTTGTTCGGGTAGCCAGACTACAATTGTAACTGGATACATTTTGCTTATGTTGTTGTATTAGGTGACCATTTTTTTTTATACCTAATGTCCCCCGGCTGATCATAAACCTACGTACTGCGTCATTTTCAGTATTTTGTCTGCTGAATTAACATTAGACGGTGCATGTCGGCATTTTTTCGTGACACAGGCTCTTTGGCTTCAGTTCTCTGTGTCAGTTATGCATCAGTACAGAATGATGTTGCCATCTTGATGCAAGTTGGTGGCATCATCCCATAGGGCTGTTCATATCCTCTGCCCCAATGCTAGCATGTCCTTTTGTGGTTTCTGCATCAATTAGCAAGTTTAATCTTGTGTTTGGTGAGTTCTTGGTTCTTTGACCCAGCTTGACATCTCATTGACCCAGTTCCCCCTAATCTTGACCTGGATTATTTACTTATGTTGTCATTTTTCTGATTTCCTTCAAATTTGTCTCGTCCCCGAGTACGATTTTCTGTTTTTGCTTACTCTTGCGTTAAGCCCGGCCAATCTATGGACCTGGGGATTTGTTCCTTTCCACTGATGGGGAACTGACCTATAATTTGTGTATTGGAATTGCTGCAGCCATGATGCAGTGATTTCAGTGTAGCCCTAAAGTATACTTTTTCCATTATCATCTTCGATGTTTGCCAACCTACTATTGCACTGATTTGTAACCAAGTGATTAAAATTACAGGCTATTTATGTATTTGAAATGTAAACCTCAGGGTTAATTACTAAAATGAGAAATGGCTGGGAATACAATGTGAATTCAAAATGAATTTCAAAATTTAGATTAAAATAGCCAAATTCTCCAAGTAGTTTTTACTGTTTTCTGAACCAGCCTTCAATTCCCCCAAGTAAATAGTCTGGTCAGTGGAACTCAGATGGGCCGTTGGTGGGTTTGCAAGCAATGTAGAACCCCCAGACACTCCCAAACATTATTACAAGAATCCGGTTCATACATGATATTTAAGTAAATCGATGAAATTGCAATACGGTGTTGACTGGAAGCCTCTTGACACATTTCACCATTTCCATTTAGATATATGCAGAATTTGTTTCCTTCAGATACAACGTTATTGTCACCCATTTACACACAAGGATAAGGAAACACAGTTGGCCTGTGTTCAGAAATGCAGCCGCAATTAATGAAAAACACTATATAAAAATGTACTCTCAGTGTAAGCGTTTAACAGTCTAATACTATAGTACTTACGAAATACAATAATGCCACCACGTACAAATTCTATAATGCAACCCACAGCCTCCAATCCAATATCTACCTCACAAAAACTACCACACCTAAGCAATACGTGTATTATCAATACATTGTTTACATCCTCCATCATTCTACAACCGGGTAGACAAAATATTCTTGGTAGTTTGCAGTTTGCAGTCCACAGTCAATGCAGAGGTAATCTCTTACAATTTGGTGGGATTAAACAAACATTACATTTTACTGGGATGCCTCTGATTGGGCATTCTCTTTGTCTTTATTCCTATAATTCAAATTACTACTAAAAATTAAACCACAAGATTCACATATAGATTCCTGCACTGTGAAAACCACTGGCTGAGTGAGTTACAATAATCTTTTCTTTGGGGGAAGAGAGGGGGCTGTCACAGATAGTATTTAGAACATGGTTTGCAAGACTATCCGTTTGATCTTTTAATTGGGAGTAAGGAAGGGCCAGCTCAATACTAATAGTCATCCCATTGTGTGTAGGGTAAGGGAAGGGAAGTTTTTGTAAATGTGAAAGTGGGATAGAGATAAACCACAACATGAAAACAACATGGAGCCCAAGAGACAATGACGTTATCAATAAAAATCTATGAAGCACAATTTGTTTTAATGACTTTTGGATTACAGGTCATAAAATAGCCAGTAGTAATTAGATAAGTCCTTATCGAGGGTTTTTTTCAAACCTGTCTGAAATCTAGGCCAGTGTTCTTCACATCTTTGTCCTAGAAGGCCGGATTTCTTTGGACCCGCCTGGTGGAAGGCGAAGTCCAATACCAATAGCACATGTGATCTGTGCTGCTCCCATTGGTTTGTGTGGGACTAACTGGATGAATTTGTTTGCCATTTCCACCTGCTGCTGAGTTGACCAACGTCATGGGAGATTGTAAGATTGTGGATTACTATACTATATAAAGTGTTTATGAACCTACTTCCAGAAATAGTTTGCATTTACAGTTTGGTGGATATGTGCATGTTAATCCTTTTCTGCAATTAGTATTACTGGCATTTATATAGTGCCAGGTCTTTCACCGGGCCAGGCTGCAGCAGTTATAGCTCCTGGAAAGCAATGATTATAGTTTTTCCCGCACACATTAGTTTAGATGTATGTTATTACCCTCTTTCCTAGCAGCGTGTGGGAGCACACACCATACACCCAACACTGTGGGTCAGTTTCTCCCAACCTGAGATGACGGTTGAGAATACTAGGGCCGGTTAGCTTAGCACACAGTGTCTAGCAATGCTATCCAAGCTGACAATGTCATGGGGCGAAGGAGGGTCTGTATCCGGGTGCCAGACAGAGCCCTAGTTCTTGTTAAAGTGTGGGATATTGCCCAGAGATTCTAGGAAACACAATCACTACAGCAAGTTGTGGTAGCTTTGCTCAGAATATATATGGTTATCAAGTGTGGAGTGTCCCTTTAAACAGAGGTGCAGCAGAGTTCAGAAATGATAACCTGATGCCCCACATACAAAATATGTCTGGAATTCTGGCATTCAGAAAATTTCCAGCCAGTGTCTGCGAAATGTCTGAAGCAGGAACCTGAAAATCATAACTCATAATGTTATCCTTCCACCAAAAGCACATTATCAACTACAATAATATTGCTGACTTACATTAAATACAGTGTTCCATTTCCAGGTGATGCTATCTCTTTAAAGAACACAGACTGGTGACATCAGTACTGCCCTAGTTAAGAGTTTAATAAAGGCAGAACATTCTCTCTTCACACTTACCATTATCTTCCATGTATTGATTAAAGTACCCCACTTGTTTCCTTCATTAACGGACCAATCAGGAGTTCCATACGCAAACAAAAGTCAAATGTTAACTGGCAGATAACAGCTCCATGGGAAAAGTCAGCTTTTTAGTTTTTATACGTTTCCGTGTGTTACTACTCCAAAAAAGGAAACTTTAAAAAAAAAAAAGTATTTATAAAGTGATAAAGTGTATCCGCAGCGCTGTACAATGGTGAAAAAGACGGTGAAATATAAACAGACCAATACAAAAGTTGAGCTTACAATCTTTCAATGATAATCCCATTGTACAGCGCTACAGAATCTAAATAATAAAATAAAATAAATAATAATAATAATCTAAACCAATGTATCGGCACTTGCATTCTACACGGATGTTCAGTCGGTTTATGCATAAAATTGTATCACTTAAAAATAACTAATTAAGATTGGGTTTCTGTGCGCAGGCATTCTTTGTCTGAGTATTATTTAATGGACAGCCTAGAATACATCCCATGAAATGGGACCGATTGATAAGGCAATACACACTGCACTATAGTCACCTAAATTACTTTAGCTAAATAAAGCAGTTTTAGTGTATAGATCATTCCCCTACAATTTCACTGTCATTTAGGAGTTAAATCACTTTGTTTCTGTTTATGCAGCCCTAGCCACACCTCCCCTGGCTATGATTGACAGAGCCTGCATGAAAAAAAAACTGGTTTCACTTTCAAACAGATGTAATTTACCTTAAATAATTGTATCTCAATCTCTAAATTGAACTTTAATCACATACAGGAGGCTCTTGCAGGGTCTAGCAAGCTATTAACATAGCATGGGATAAGAAAATCGTAATTAAACAGAACTTGCAATAAAGAAAGCCTAAATAGGGCTCTCTTTACAGGAAGTGTTTAGGGAAGGCTGTGCAAGTCACATGCAGGGAGGTGTGACTAGGGTTCATAAACAAAGGGATTTAATTCCTAAATGGCAGAGGATTGAGCAGTGAGGCTGCAGGGGCATGTTCTATACACCAAAACTGCTTCATTAAAGGACCACTCTAGGCACCCAGACCACTTCAGCTTAATGAAGTGGTCTGGGTGCCAGGTCCAGCTAGGGTTAACCCATTTTTTCATAAACATAGCAGTTTCAGAGAAACTGCTATGTTTATGAATGGGTTAAGCTTTCCCCCTAATCCTCTAGTGGCTGTCTCATTGACAGCCACTAGAGGCGCTTGCGTGCTTCTCACTGTGATTTTCACAGTGAGAGCACGCCAGCGTCCATAGGAAAGCATTATGAATGCTTTCCTATGTTACCGGCTGAATGCACGAGCAGCTCTTGCCGCGCGTGCACATTCAGCCGCATGGGAGGAGAAGAGGAGGATCGGAGGAGGAGAGCTCCCCGCCCAGCGCTGGAAAAAGGTAAGTTTAAACCCCTTTCCCCCTTCCAGAGCCGGGCGGGAGGGGGTCCCTGAGGGTGGGGGCACCCTCAGGGCACTATAGTGCCAGGAAAACAAGTATGTTTTCCTGGCACTATAGTGGTCCTTTAAGCTAAAGTTGTTCAGGTGACTATAGTGTCCCTTTAACACATGGGTTACGAGTTTCTATTTGCAAATTATGTAATATGCTGAGATCACTATCAAACAATATGGTGCCAGTATAGTCAGTTTCCGTTAGGAATAACTGGGGTAATAGGACGTGGTTCCCAACCAGTATGGATCCAGTGAATCCATGAAAAGATGGAATTGAGGCTCTGTGCAGACCATCCCCCCTTAAAAACCCTCTGTTCTTTCCCTGTATCTCTGTGCCAGGAAAATAGCCAAGACAGTTGTAAAAGAAATCAAATGCTGTGATTGTGGCTTTGTCCTAATATTGTGGGTGTCCCAGGAACGAATGCTCCTTTTTGAATCTCATTCTGAACAGAATGTGAAGGTGGAACACAGGACGTCGTCCTGGTTAGAAGAGGCTCCTGCACCCCAGGTTAGAGTATAAATCGTCTCATATCATGGGACATATGATTCAGCTTAGTCTTAGTTCCAATTTTCTCTAACTTATCCTGAGTTTGGCTAAAAAAAAAAAGCCCAAATTACCTCAAATTATGTTGCCTGTGTTTTCTATTGCAAATTCTGGATGTTAAGTAAATGAATCTCTAAATTCTGAATTGTGGTGAACTGACCACCAAACTGGAAAATATAGTCCAACAGAGCCATGTTGTGGAACTTGGTGAGTTTTGCAAATCTGCATTTCCTTTGTCAATACTTTATTTATGAATTTATTAATTAGTGTTTATACAGCAGCAAAGCCTGTGTCACATATTGCTTTCCAAGCTTCTTCCCTCCAGGGTGATAATTCTCACCATGAACCAAGGAATGTAAAGAATGCTGGCCCTAATGTGGTCTTTGAGACATCTGTGGACTGGGCTGCTAATCAGAGGATTACTCCTGGGCTGATTGGAAGGTGATAGTAAAAAAGATCTGGACAAACAGAAAGAGGTGAGGATTCACTTTTCAAAGCACACAGGTCACATCTCTCACTTTCCCAGCTCTAATTATTGTATCACCTGCTGAAATGCTATCCTTACTATCTTTTGGGAGGTCCACATCCTTTGATAAGAAGGACCACCATTTAGAGTCTGGCTGCGTGGAAACCAAATGAAGAATAAAAAATGTCTTTATATTTTGCTTTATATGACAGAGATACATTGGAAATATACAATACAAAAAAACATGGCAGTTAAATTAGTGACTGCAATAGCTTTTCCAAATAAGCTGTTTGATGTTTTTCTATTTTCTCCTAAAATGTAGTTCACTTTAAATCCCTGGCAATAACCGTGAATAAGTTACTTAGTTACATAGACTGAGAAGAGACGAGTCCATCGAGTTCAGCCTTCCTCACATCTGTTTTTGCTGTTGAATCAAAAGAAGTCAAAACCCCAGTACTGCCCCTCTAGATGTTTGCAATTACCGAAAATCACAGTTATTATTATTATTATTTTATAATTTATATAGCGCCATCAGATTCCGTAGCGCTGTACAATGGGAGTAACGCTAAGATATTTTTTCTACCTTTGCCTAAAAGCAGATTCACATATTGAGGTTGAATAGTATTATGTCTCTATATGTAATTTATATAATATACGATACGTGTCGTTTTATCCTGCAACATATTTTCAGTTTGGCTAATCTGATTATAATTTAAAATTCACACTTTAGTAAATAATCCTGTGTTTATCTGAAAAGATATTGATTTCCGTTATCGTGCCCTGGCAACAGAAAAATATCATTCTATGAAAGAAAATATATAGTAATTTTAATGTCACTTTAATGTAGGAATCTCAAGCTCTGCTGCATCCCCCCATGTTAATGGCCTTCAACTCCCAGAATTCTCTGAATGCAATAGATGACCAGACAATCAGAGGCGGCTCTCTAATTAGGTGATTTAAGCTCTTGCAGCTTCCCATTCCTCACTCACGCGTGAGTGTTTGACTGTCAGTGAATGAGTGTCTGTGTATGTGTGTGAGTGAGTATGTGTGTCAGTGAGTGAGTGAATGTGTCTGTGTGTCAGTGACCGAGTGTATGTCTGTCTGTCAGTAAATGACTGTGTGTCTGTGACTGTTTGTGTCTGTCAGTGACTGAGTGTGTGTCTGACTGAGTGTGTGCGTGTGTCTGTAAGTGAGTGTGTCTGTGAGTGTGTGTGTCTGTTAGTGTTTGTCAGTATGTGTAAGTGTCTGTCAGTGAGTGTGTCTGTCAATGTGTGTACTCGTCTGTCAGTGTGTGAGCTCGTCACTCAGTGTGAATTAAATTCATCAAATGCATTGAAAACAGCATTTATCACAGCGATAAATTATATATTCAATGTACAATGTATCTAGTGATGTCGCGAACACAAAATTTTTGGTTCGCGAACGGCGAACGCAAACTTCCGCAAATGTTCGCGAACCGGCGAACCGGGCGAACCGCCATAGACTTCAATGGGCAGGCGAATTTTAAAACACACAGGGACTCTTTCTGGCCACAATAGGGATAGAAAAGTTGTTTCAAGGGGACTAACACCTGGACTGTGGCATGCCGGAGGGGGATCCATGGCAAAACTCCCATGGAAAATTACACAGTTGATACAGAGTCTGGTTTTAATCCATAAAGGCAGAAATCACCTAACATTCCTAAATCACAATCAATATGGATTGACACCTGACATATGACATATTGACACCTTGACATATGGATTGACACCTGTCTTCAGAGCCCCTGATGCACACGGACACAGAGCAGAATAGGGACTGGTCCCCCTACATAGGGTCACTTGGCAGATATGGATTGACACCTATCCTAAGGATCCCTGATACACACTGACAAAGAGCAGAATAGAGACTGTTCCCCCTACATAGGGTCACTTGGCAGGTATGGATTGACACCTGTCCTCAGAGACCATGATACACACTGACACAGAGCAGAATGGAGACTGTTCCCCCTACATAGGGTCACTTGGCAGATATGGATTGACACCTGTCCTCAGAGACCATGATACACACTGACACAGAGCAGAATAGAGACTGTTCCCCCTACATAGGGTCACTTGGCAGATATGGATTGACACCTGTCCTGGATTGACAGAGCCTGTACCTTGGCAGATATGGATTGACACCTGTCCTCCCTGATACACACTGACACAGAGCAGAATAGGGACTGTTCCCCCTACATAGGGTCACTTGGCAGATATGGATTGACACCTGTCCTCAGAGACCATGATACACACTGACACAGAGCAGAATAGAGACTGTTCCTCCTACATAGGGTCACTTGGCAGATATGGATTGACACCTGTCCTCAGAGACCATGATACACACTGACACAGAGCAGAATAGAGACTGTTCCCCCTACATAGGGTCACTTGGCAGATATGGATTGTCACCTGTCCTCAGAGACCATGATACACACTGACACAGAGCAGAATAGAGACTGTTCCCCCTACATAGGGTCACTTGGCAGATATGGATTGACACTGTCCACAAGGACAAGCTGCAGGCTTCCTGGCAGGGCCCATACAAGGTGGTAGAGCAGGTTTGTGATACCACCTTTGTGATCGGTGCGGTCACAGGCACGGGAGGCAAGCGCATGCTCCATGTGAACATGCTCAAGCCATACCACGAGCGCACGGAAGAGGTAACCGCGATCTGTGCACCTGCCACTGAAGATTATGATAATTTGCCACTCCCAGATCTCCTAGACCTAGAGGGCCAGAGCGGAGACCTGGGAGAAGTACAGTTAGGAGAACGGTTAGACCCCCAGGAGCGAACCCAGGTCCAAAGACTAATCCAGGACAAGGGGGCCACGTTTTCCAACCTACCTGGGTACAGTCCGTTAACCACTCACAAAGTTGAAACCCTAGACCAGACCCCCCTTCGCCAAACCGCCTATCGCATACCCGAAGCAGTTAAAGAAAATATTCAGAAAGAAATTGAGGAAATGATGCAGTTAGGGGTGATAGAACACTCTGACAGCCCCTGGGCCTCCCCGGTAGTACTAGTACCGAAACGGGACGGCACGACCCGTTTCTGTGTAGACTACCGGAGGCTAAACGATAAAACAACCTCAGACGCCTCGTCTATGCCCCGGATAGACGAGCTCCTAGACAAAATGGCCAGAGGCCAGTACCTCACCACAATAGATCTGTGCAAGGGGTACTGGCAAATTCCATTAGCCGAGGATGCCATCCACAAGTCGGCATTTGTCACCTCGTTTGGCCTGTATCAGTTTAAGGCCATGCCATTCGGGATGAAGAATGCCCCGGCTAACTTTCAGAGGATGGTAGATCGGCTACTGGATGGGTTTCAGGAGTATGCCTGCGCCTACTTGGATGATATAGCCATTTTTAGCTGCTCCTGGCCCTAACACCTGACCCACATAGGAGCCGTACTAGACCGGATTAGGGAGGCCGGACTGACCCTAAAGCCCAGTAAGTGCCATATAGGAACGTGTAAAACCCTCCCCAAGATAGTAGTATGGGCCCCAGAGTGTGAACAGGCCTTCCAACAGCTCAAGACGGCGCTCATTAAATCATCTGTACTTTCTGCTCCTGATCCAACTAAACGCTTTCTCGTCCATACAGACGCTTCTATGTTTGGATTGGGAGCAGTACTGAGCCAAGTCGGAGCAGATGGCGGCGAGCAACCCGGGGCTTATCTAAGCCGGAAACTTTTGCCCAGGGAAGTAGATACACCGCCATTGAAAAGGAGTGCCTGGCGGTGGTGTGGGCCCTCAAAAAGCTGCAACCTTACTTGTATGGACAACCGTTTACCTTACTCACAGATCACAACAAATTTGGGGCACTGCGCGTGCAATCTAATGTGCCACCAGATAGGAGTGGTGTGTTAAGTAGTACTATTCTTATCAGTTTGACCTGTTACATCCCCTATCCGTTGATGTGGAGCAAGATGCAGCAGCAGAAGAGGACTCAGCCGAGGAGGTTATGGAAGAGGATGGAGTAGGAGGAGTAGAGGAGGTGGCAGCAGGCCTGCCTGCAAGTCATGGTGGTGTCACCAACTCCTCTGCAGAGCCACGCATTCCATGCTTGGCAGCCGTCAGCAGGTTTGCCCAATGCGCAGTGTAGGTGATATACCTGCTCTGACCATGCTTTGCAGACCAGGTATCAGTGGTCAGATGGACCCTTGCCCCAACACTGTGTGCCAGACATGCCATTATTTCCTTTTGCACAATCGAGTACAGGTTGGGGATTGCCTTTTGTGAAAAGAAATTTCGTCCGGGTACCAGTGAGTGAGTGGTGGCACTGGGCACAGTATCCACTGTGAGCCTGACATACCCGCTGGCAGACAACTAACTGCTATTCAATCTATAACAGTGAAAAAAGGTTTTTGTTTTTAAATGCAAGCTTTTATGACACCAGATATGAGTGGCACTGTAAACTGGCAGAGTACACGCTGTAGGGCTGACACACCCGCTTTGAGACAACTAACTACTATTCAATCTATAACAGTGAAAAAAGTTTTTTGTTTTTAAATGCAAGCCATTGTGACACCAGATATGAGTGGTGGCACTGACTGGGCAAATGGGCACAGTATCCACTGTGAGCCTGACACAGAAGCTGGCAGCAGTGGCAGACAACTAACTGCTATTCAATCTATAACAGTGAAAAAAGTTTTTTATTTTTAAATGCAATCTATTGTGACACCAGTGAGTGAGTTGTGGCACTGGGCACAGTATCCACTGTGAGCCTGACACACCCGCTTTAAGGACACTGACTGCTATTCAATCTATAACAGTGAAAAAAGTTTTTTGTTTTTAAATCCAAGCTATTGTGACACCAGATGTAAGTGGTGGCACTGACTGGGGAAATGGGCACAGTATGCACTGTGAGCCTGACACAGAAGCTGGCAGCAGTGGCGACAACTAACTGCTATTCGATCTATAACAGTGAAAAAGTATTTTGTTTTTAAATGCAAACTATTGTGACACCAGTGAGTGAGTGGTGGCACTGGGCACAGTATCCACTGTGAGCCTGACACAGCTTGGCAGACAACTAACTGCTATTCAATCTATAACAGTGAAAAAAGTTTTTTTTTTTAAATGCAAGCTATTGTGACACCAGTGAGTGAGTGGTGGCACTGGGCACAGTATCCACTGTGAGCCTGACACACCCGCTTTGAGACAACTAACTGCTATTCAATCTATAACAGTGAAAAAAGTTTTTTGTTTTTAAATGCAAGCTATTGTGACACCAGTGAGTGGTGGCACTGACTGGACAAATGGGCACAGTATCCACTGTGAGCGTAACACAGAAGCTGGCAGCAGTGGCAGACAACTGACTGCTATTCAATCTATAACAGTGAAAAAAGTTTTTTGTTTTTAAATGCAAGCTATTGTGACACCAGTGAGTGAGTGGTGGCACTGGGCACAGTATCCACTGTGAGCGTGACACACCCGCTTTAAGGACACTGACTGCTATTCAATCTATAACAGTGAAAAAGTTTTTTGTTTTTAAATGCAAGCTATTGTGACACCAGATATGAGTGGGTGGCACTGACTGGAGAACAAATGGGCACAATCCACTGTGAGCCTGACACAGAAGCTAGCAGTGGCAGACAACTAACTGCTATTCAATCTATAACAGTGAAAAAAGTTTTTTGTTTTTAAATGCAAGCTATTGTGACACCAGATATGAGTGGTGGCACTGACTGGGCAAATGGGCACAGTATCCACTGTGAGCCTGACACAGAAACTGGCAGCAGTGGCAGACAACTAACTGCAATTACATTACACAAAAAAAAAAAAAGCAGACTGATGTTCTAGCCCTAAAAAGGGCTTTTTGGGGTGCTGTCCTTACAGCAGAGATCAGATGAGTCATTCAGGACTGTAGTGGTCACTGTATACCCTAACCTAGCTATGCATTTCCCTATTTAATCAACAGCAGCTACACTTTCCCTCCTCTCACTAAGCATGCAGCTTGAGAATGAATCTAAAATGGATGCTGTCCAGTAGGTGGGAGGGTCTGCTAGGGAGGGTGTGCTGCTAATTGGCTGGAATGTGTCTGCTGACTGTGAGGTACAGGGTCAAAGTTTACTAAATGATGACGAATAGGGGGCAGATCGAACCGCGCATGTGTTCGCCGTCCGCGGCGGACGCGAACACGCTATGTTCGCCAGGAACGGTTCGCCAGCGAACCGTTCGGTGCATCACTAAATGTATCTATTAGGCAGTCTGTGTGTATGGATGTAGGTATTAGGCAGTATGTGTGTGTATGGATTTATGTCTTGTGCAGTATGTGTGTATGGATGCATGTATTAGGCAGTGTGTGTGTGTATGGATGCATGTTGTGACGAAAGTAACTTCGCCACTGGCTTTTGGAGGGGCCTGTTTGCCAGCCTCCTGCCCTGTGACTATGGCCCTGTGACTATGGCCCTGTGGTAGCCTTTGTTAAAAACACTGTTTGTGCCTCTGAGACTTCTAACAGGAACCATTCGAACTTTCAAACTCCCGAAGCCATTCAAAGTGACATTCGAACACATGGTGGCGGCCATCTTGTTTAGTCGAACATATCCAGCAGTGTTTGGTCGTTGAGTGCATGTAACTCAAATCGGACACTCAATGACGCGAACACTGCTAAAACTTTACCTTCCATGGATGTTTGGCTATTTGAATGGGAGTCGAATGGCATTCGGTAAAAAGAAACCCACAAACAAGAGACATATACTGACTCTATACACGAACAGCTACGTTCGGTATTTTAAACATTATTTCGAATCCTCGAAGTAGACCGGCCGCACAGCTTGATTCTCTGGAACTGTTTTGGGAATGAAGCCTTGTGTGCGGTCGGTCAAAATAAGACATCCATAGAGTTCCAGAACCCCTGCTCTGATCTGGGTGATTTTTGGATATGTTGGTCTCCCAGATCAGGGATATCAGGGGATGTAATAAGTGTGGGGTTTTTATGTGGTTTGGGGGTACTTTTGGGGTTTTGTAAAATACGTTTTTTTTCTGCCTGGAGATAATTGGGTTAATACAGTACCTGCCTCAATTACCTCCCAAGCAGAGAGGAGGGATTGTATGATGTATAGGGGAGTGTCATACTTTGTAACCTTGCTGTTATTGGTTGTTAAGTTTGTGTCCCTGCACCCAACAAGGTCCATGTGGGCATACACCTTGCTTGAGGCCTTGCATAAAAGAGAGATTTGTTTACCCCTTCATGAAGTCTTGGCTCATGTTTGGGGGATTGGAGAACTACATACACTCTGAAGATTGTTATATCACAATACTCCCCTGAGTATAATCAATAGTTCTTCTAAAAGTTGTTCCTGCTACGCTCTCTGGACTAGGAGAGGTCTACCCACTGGAAGCTGGATCCTGGTCTTGGGTCCAGGGTGGGTGGAGGGCGGCGAGATCACCAACCAAGCTGCGGCGGTTCGTGGGAGTCTACGGTGGTTATGGTGTTCCAGTTTAGTGTTTACGATGCTCGCAAGTACTAGGAAGCAGCGATTGACAGAGGTACCCAGTTGGGGTGCCAGGCGGTCCGTCACACATGTATTAGGCAGTATGTGTTTATCAATGTAGGAATTAGGCAGTATGTGTGTATGGATGTAGGTATTAGGCAGTATGTGTATTTGGATGCATGTATTAAGCAGTATGTGTGTATGGATGTAGGTATTAGGCAGTATGTGTGTATGGATGCATGTATTAGGCAGTATGTGTTTATGGATGTAGGTATTAGGCAGTATGTGTGTGTATGGATGTAGTTATTAGGCAGCATGTGGTAATGGATGTAGGTATTAGGCAGTATGTGTGCATTGATGTAGGTATTAGGCAGTATGTGCGTATGGATGTAGTTATTAGGCAGTATGTGTGTATGGCTGTAGGTATTAGGCAGTATGTGTATATAGATGTAGGTATTAGGCAGCGTGTGGTTATGGATGTAGGTATTAGGCAGTATGTGTGTGTGTGGATGTAGTTATTAGGCAGTATGTGTGTATGGCTGTAGGTATTAGGCAGTATGTGTGTATGTATGTATTAGGCAGTATGTGTGTATGGATGTGGGTATTAGGCAGTGTGTGTGTGTGTATGGATGTAGGTATTAGGCAGTATGTGTGTATGGATGTAGGCATTAGGCAGTATGTGCGTATGGATGTAG
Source organism: Pelobates cultripes (assembly GCA_933207985.1). NCBI lineage: Eukaryota > Metazoa > Chordata > Amphibia > Anura > Pelobatidae > Pelobates > Pelobates cultripes. Next base: position 122,357,142 of record OW240923.1, on the reverse strand, counting down.
TTATTAGGCAGTATGTGTGTATGGATGTAGGTATTAGGCAGTATGTGTGTATAGATGTACGTATTAGGCAGTATGTGTGTATGGATGTACTTATTAGGCAGTGTGTGTGTGTATGGATGTAGGTATTAGGCAGTATGTGTACATGGATGTAGGTATTAGGCAGTGTGTGTATGGATGTAGCTATTAGGCAGTGTGTGTGTGTGTGTGTGTATGGATGTATGTATTAGGCAGTATGCGTGCATGGATGTAGTTATTTGGCAGTATGTGCGTATGGATGTACGTATTAGGCAGTATGTGTATGGATGTAGGTATTAAGGCAGTATGTGTGTATGGATGTAGGTATTAGGCAGTATGTGTGTATAGATGTACGTATTAGGCAGTATGTGTGTATGGATGTACTTATTAGGCAGTGTGTGTGTGTATGGATGTAGGTATTAGGCAGTATGTGTACATGGATGTAGGTATTAGGCAGTGTGTGTATGGATGTAGCTATTAGGCAGTGTGTGTGTGTGTGTGTGTATGGATGTATGTATTAGGCAGTATGCGTGCATGGATGTAGTTATTTGGCAGTATGTGCGTATGGATGTACGTATTAGGCAGTATGTGTATGGATGTAGGTATTAAGGCAGTATGTGTGTATGGATGTAGGTATTAGGCAGTATGTGCATATGGGTGTACGTATTAGGCAGTATAAATGTATGGATGTAGGTATTAAGGCAGTATGTGTGTGTGGATGTAGGTATTAGGCAGTGTGTTTATGAATGTAGCTATTAGGCAATGTGTGTGTATGGATATAGGTATTAGGCAGTGTTTGTGTATGGATGCATGTATTAGGCAGTATGTGCGTATGGATGTAGGTATTAGGCAGTGTGTATATGGATGTAGATATTAGGCAGTATGTGTGTATGGCTGTAGGTATTAGTCAGTGTGTATATGGATGTAGATATTAGGCAGTATGTGTATATGGATGTAGATATTAGGCAGTATGTGTATATGGATGTAGGTATTAGGCAGTATGTTTGTTAATGGAGGTACACATTAAGCAGTATGTGTGTACTAGGCAGACTTAGCTGGAAATCATATGGCAAAATTTAGGCCAAAAAAGCTGATCTGGAAGAATTCTCCAATTTGGATACAGTCACAGTTCAGCTGTTTTTGCTTAAATTTTGCAATTAGGTTTTCAACTTACTGCAATTCAGGGTTTAGTGAATAAAACCTCTGTAAGATTGTATTTGCTTTCATGAGGGGGTGGCAAAATGGATCTTTGCCTAGGGCGGCAGAAATCCTTGCACCGGCCCTGACCAGGAAGAGAAACCACCGGACAACTAGAGAGAGAGATACCACCAGGAAGAGAAACCACCAGACTACCAGGGAGAGATACCACTGGACCACCTGGTAGAGATACCACCAGACCATGAGGGAGAGATACCACCAGGAAGAGAAACCACCAGACTACCAGGAAAGGATACCCCAGTACCACCAGGGAGAGATAGTACCAGACCACCAGGAAGGGAAATCACCAGAGTATCAGGGAAAGAAACTATAGTACCACCAGAAAGAGAAACCACCGGACCACCAAGGAGAGAAACCACCAGACCACCAGGGAGAGAAACCACCGGACCACTAGGAAGTGAAACCATCAGACTACGATTGAGAGATACCACTGGACCACCTTGGAGACATGCCACCAGACAACTAGGAAGAGAAACCACCTGACCACCAGGGATAGAAAATATAGTTCCACCAAGGTGAGAAGCCACCGGCTCACCAGAGAGAGAAACCACCAGACTACCTGGGAGAGATACCATTGGACCACGGGGGAATGTACTACTTAAAAAGATATGTAATTGTGGGGAGGATGGTCACTGACACATAGTCTCCCCACACAATGTACTGTCACTCTTCTCCTACACACTTTCGCCCACTCCACACACACTGTTACACTGTCACTGCCACACACACTGTCACACTGTCATCACCCCCCACACACACTGTCGTCGTCTCACACACACACACTATCATCCCCCCACACACACTGTCATCTCCTACACACACATTTAAAAATTATATCCCTGAATATTAAGGGGTTTTTTAAGTATGCATCCAGTTGCTGTTTGAATATCTGTATAGACTCCGATAAAACAACCTCTTAAGGCATAGAATTTCACATCCTTACTTTAGACTAAATATAATTTCTTCCACTCTAAATGTTTGACATTGTGTCCTATGTATAGTCCTGTTTGTGAATAGATTTCCAGGCAATGGATTGTATTGTCCTAATATATTTGTATAATATTATCATATCCCCTCTATGACAGCATTTTCTAAATAAAACATTTACATTTGTTAACCTTTCTTCATAACTAAAATGTTTAATTCCTTTAATTAATGTTGCACTTTTCCTCTGCACTTTTTCTAGTGGCACAATATCCTTCTATAGAACAAAATGTCATAATATTGTAAAGCGTTGCGGAATAAATTGGCGGTATATAAATGCCAAAAATAATAATAATCTGCCATTCGAGTGCCCATTCCCCCAATCTATCTAAATAACTAGAATTATTTTAGGCTCACAGGTCTATAAATTCCAGGAAAAGATTCTGATCCCTCTTTGAATAAAGGAACCACATCTGCCTTCCTCCAATCCTCTGGTACAATTCCTGAAAGAGAAGATTCCTGAATGATCAAAAACAGACGTTCACTTATTTCTACACTTAGCTCCTTAAGTACTTGTGGGTGAATAGCATCAGGCCCCATAACTTTGTTTTTATTAAAGTTTTTTTAGTTGCCGCAGCACCTTTCTTGAGTTATCCAATTACAATATTTCTGCATGTATTTTGGCAGCAACCATTTGCATATCTATGGCCATAGGTTCTTCCTTAATATATACTGAGGAGAAATAATTATTTTAAATTTCTGCCTTTTCCTGGTCTTCGTTAACTAACACCCCATCTCTGTTTTTAGTGGGCCTACACTTTAATATTATTATTTTTTTAGAGTGTATGTACTTATTTGTTTATGGGAGGGAGTTGGTTTTGCTCTCTTTATCTATTAATTTATCATGTTCTAGTTTAGCCCATTTAATAGACATGTGCAATTCGTTTTGTTCCGAATGTACATTAGGCCGAATTTCGTGCGATTCGGATTCTTACGAATATCCGAAGTTCGAATTGGCAAATTTCCGAAGTGCTGAACCGAATTGTCGAACTTCTGAATTGCTTCGGATTTCTGAAAAGTGGCAAAACAAGTTGGCTAGGGTTAGTATTCGAATTACCAAAGTGCCGAACCGAATCGAATGCTATTGGTCCAAATTGCCGAAGCAGACAAATTATTTTACTTCCCTAATTTTCCGAACCAAATTTTTTGCCCATGCACATCCCTACCATTTAATCTTATTTATTGTTTTATTTACTTTCCCACTAAGCCACATTGATTTCAATTCACTGGTTTCTTTCATATTTTTTTAACTAGTGGTATATACTGGGAAATATATCTTTCTAATATTTGTTTAAAGATATCCTATTTATCCTGAGTGTTTTTTTGTCAGTCAATATGATGTAAAGCTGCCCTATCTTATTGAAATTGGCCTGTTGTTCCCCCCAGCCCCCACCCATTACTGGTGGGTATGGGCTCTAATTAATAATGGAGATAACCTTTTGTCCCTCCCAGCCTCCACCCTTTAGCAGCGGGTGGGGGCTCTAAGTAATAAAGCAGGGAAACCTATTGTTCCCATTTACCCCCACTCATTGCTGGCGAGTGGAGACCCTAATAACATGTCCTCCTCCCATCCTCCACCCATTGCTGGCGGGCACAAAATAAAGAGGTAAAAAAAAGGTTAAAGGTGGACTTGGTGCATTTGAGGGTGACTAGGGGGACAACCAAATGTAGAGGAGTCAGGAGGGAGGTTAAATAAAGAGCGAATGCAGCCATGCAGCTTAAAGCAGGTATATCACTTGAAAAATACAATACATCTGTAGGGCATTAAAAACTGTGTTCTAGTTAAAAATGACTAGATATTTGTAATAGCATGCACATTTTATTTTACTGTCTTGTTGTGAAAAGGTGGTACATTTAATATTTTACCATGGCTTAGATTTTAAATCCTCATAAATATGGGGATTGAAAGTTAGCGATAAAAGTATCTTTATATTTATATTTTATAAATAGTATATTCTGTAGAGAATACTCTGTTACAGTTTGTAGTTTAGTGAATAAGCCCCACGGTTTCTCGTTATAGGTAATTAATCTAACTATTGAATTAAGTGGGAAATGAAACAGGGCACAGTAATGATTTAAGCTACTCTGTGTTCCAAATTAGGGTAATCCTTTAACACAGTCATATTTTTTGAGTCGTTCATACAAATGACTTTTGTCCAACAGATCAAAATTGTAAAGGCCACCATTCTGGTCCTGGCCCGCCTTTTATCCTGAATTATTTAAATCGGTGCAGGCAGAGTGCTCCTAAATATTCATGAAGCAATGCAGTTTGGAAATAATTCTCAGCAGAAATTTTGAGTTGGAGAAACTGCTGATTTCACTATCCTCCTGTCTTTTGCCTTGCAGATTTTCATGCACTGTTTACTTATTGTGCAATCTGGCAAAGTTTGCAGTTTGCAGCAAGTGCCATTGGCCCAGCATGCACCCACCACGTGTGACTGGAACATATATAGGGCTCAGACTGAAGTGGACAGCTATCTAATAATCTCTGCAAACTATTTTAATAGAGTCTTCAAGAGCAAAACATTTTCTTGAAACTTTTCATGATCAAAATATTTTGTGCACTGTTGATGTTGATGACTTTGCAGGGTATTACATACCATCTATGATAGAAACAGCAGATAGTCTTGGCTTTGCTCCTTTCGATGATGCTGGTTCTCTTTCTAGAAGTTCCCTTGGCTTCTGCATTGACTACCGTATAAAAACAAAATTTAAAAGAGGGCTGCGCCACAATAGATAAACAATGTCCAGTTCCAATAGTGGTAACAGAATATAAAAGAAAGTCCAACCTAAGTGTCCTCTTTGTGGTCCTAGAGTGCAATATGTATAGCTCAGATGAAATAAAATTCAAGTAATGGTGGAGAACTCACAATTTGTAAGAGCTTCAATCCAGCTCTAGGGTAAAGCGCATACAGCGGTATAATCCCCGCTTGTGGGATATATGGTGAGTACCTCTTTGTCAGGGATATCCAAAACTCAAAAAGAACAGAAACAACCGAACAGTGCTTGTGAAGGACTTTTATGTATTTGCCTATATGCTTTCAGCTTAACCCTCTCCCTGCTGTTTTAATGTCTGTATTTGTTCGGTGCAAAATGTTGAGAATAAATGTATTCGTTTACCGAAAGGGGACCACACACCCTGGGTAGCAAGTAGCAATTAGAACACAGAGAAACCGAAACTTAAATGCTATTAGGTGGCCGCCATTCGACATACGAACACGTGGCAAGAACAAAGGATGGCGGCCATCTTAAAACTCACGAATGCGGTCAGCGGGGCTTACGCATGAATTGCATGGAACTGTTTTGGATACGGGAAACATGCGAACGCCCGGCCCCCATGGAAGTCCTGGATGAATACCTTCCCCTCCACGAATCAAACTGGCGTTCGGTAGATAGCATCTACCGAATGAGGGGAACATTCACAGGTAACGAGCTGAACCATAAGAAACTATGGTTTTCATGTAGTTAGATGCGAACGGAGACCGGCTCTTGCTACTGATTCTATGGAACTCTAACTCGGATACCTCCACATGGCAAGCCGGTCAAACTTCCACACGATGCAACACGGAAACTACCGAACGGAAATTTGTGAGATTTGGATATGTGACTACCAGTATCCTCAGCTACCCAGGGATGTTAAAAGTATATTTGTATGTCTTGTAAAAAGTATGTTTCTGAAATTGTTAAAAATTGTAATGTTTCTGGCCAGCAGATAATTGAGCTTTGTGTATTGTAGAAACTCAGTTATCTAGCCTGGCCCAGAGGAGGAGTTTTGTGTTGCATAAATTGTGAGTTCTGTGTGCCAGTAAATCAGTCTTGTTCCAGCATTAAGTTTTGGCTCATGTGTGGATTATTTGGCGATTCCAGGGATATTTCTCCTTATGGAATATTGAGTGCTTTTCTTTTATGGGAAGAAGGGAATGCTTGACGGGGATATTTTCTACTACCGTCACAGTGCTCTCTATTTAACTTGTTTCATAGAAATTAGTTTAAAACGTACTTACAAGTACAGAGCAGACCAACTGCTCTTTGATGTCAGCGCTGGTGGAATAATCCCCACCTAGGATTTCTTGGGCTGCCAGGAGCTTCCAGGAGTGATATTTAAAACCAAAATAAAATATATAAAATATAATAAAAAGCAAAGTAAAAAGGCCAGGATAAGTTTAAATTTGTGTATAAAAGAAGGATACTAGTAAATGACCAAAAAAACCTTTCATTTTGAAATACACAATATTAGATTTCCATAACGCGTTTCGTCTACAGACTTTATCAAATGGAATACAATGTAATACCTGGCAAATGGTGTTATATATAGACACAGTTAATTCAAAAATTGGCGCCAAAAAATTCGGCTTTTCTAAAGATAATAGATACTATGGTGAGACATTTCTAGTAAATTTTAATTAAAAAAGAGGGTGGGAAGGGATAGAAAAATGGGGAAACATTTCGTCACGTGATTCGCGGCACTTCCGCGTTTCGGAAGCTTTGCCGCAAAGCCGCATGAGTAATGTAGTTTCCCAATGCGGCGGCCGTGTGAAGTATAGGAGGAGGGGAATAAATATAGCGGAGGCCATCTTGGAGAGGGCAATAGGAGTAAATGTTATCCATATTTTGAATGGCAGGATTCCTTATTTGAATTAGACATTTTTTAATAATAAAAAAGCAGGGGGAAAAAAAACAAACCTTGCTAACTTCAAGTCATTTGAAACAAACTTTATATGTAAAATTAAAGGAGTATAAAAAGGGAATACTTGGTCATTTAAAACTGACTTTTTGTGTAAAATTAAAGGGATATAAAAGGGGAATACTACCCTTAGGTTTTATTTAAATCCACTAAAAACGACTCAAGTTAAATGTACACAACAAGTAAAAATCATATAGATATAAAGACACACAATTACTGATAAATAAAAACTAGGTAATATAAAACAATGTAAGATAGCAATAAATGAATGCAAGTATAAACTCTTATTATTATAAGAAATTATGCAGATCAAAGTCTGCATTAAGGCCATGGGGTATAAGGGTCTGAAGATTATACACCCATTCCATTTCAGTCTTTCCAAGTATCTTTTTTATATCCCCTCCACGCCAGGAGGTAAAACATTTTTTTATGCCAATACATTTCAATAAATATGGATCTTTATTATGTATAATACATTTTTTGGATACTGTATGATTTAAGTATCCATTTCTAATATTTCTGCAATGTTCGCTAAGTCTTGTCTTTAAGCACCTTGTGGTCATCCCCACATATTGGAGGCCACATGGGCATTCAAGCAGATAAATAACATTTTTTGTGTTGCAGCAAATAAAATCTTAAATGTAATATACTTTCTTAGTCCTATTTGACATAAATTGGGTTGTTTTGGATGAAATAGAGGGGTCTGTGGTTTTGCATACTATGCAGCTTCTACATTGGTGGAAACCTTTTGTTAGAGGAAAAAAAAAGATATTCTTCATAGTAGGTTTTTTAGTAAAATTGGTAGTTAAAATAGCTTTAAAATTGGGTGCTCCTCTAAAAACAATATTTGGATATGCAGGTATAATGGAATTAAGTGCCTCATCATGTTTAAGAATATGCCGGTGCTTATTTATTATCTTTTTAATATTATTACTTTTGTTATTAAAATTAAAAATAATGGGAAGAGACATAGGTTCGGTATTTTCCTTATTTTTATAAGTTAAAAGGTCTTTACGTTCTTTTTGCTTGACTGTATTAACTGTGTTATTTAAGTCTAATTCTAAATAATTTTTTTCAATAAATTTACTTTTTATAATCTCTGCTTGTTCATTAAAATCTATCATTTCTGAGCAGTTCCTACGGAGGCGTAGGAATTGACTCTTGGGGGCGCTTTCGAGCCATGGCTTATAGTGACAACTAAATTTGTCTATGACAGTATTTACACAAACCTTTTTAAAAAAGGTTTTTGTTTGTAGTTGTCCTTCCTTAATAAAAATGTTGAGGTCTAGAAAATGTATGGATTCCCTGCTATATTCATGTGTCAGAATAATACCCCTGTTATTAATATTTAAATTATCAATAAAAGCAATAAGATTTTCTTCAGTGCCCTCCCAGATAAAGAAAAGGTCATCTATGTACCTAAAATAGGAGACTAGGTTTGCCCGCCAAGCATGATCACCCCAGATCGCTTGTGTTTCCCAGTCAGCCATAAATAGATTCGCATAGCTTGGGGCAAACCTAGTCCCCATAGATGTACCTCTTCTTTGTAGATAAAATGAATCTAAAAACCAAAAATATTTTTTTTTTCTATCCCTTCCCACCCTCGTTTTTAATTCAAATTTACTAGAAATGTCTCACCATAGTATCTGTTATCTTTAGAAAAGCTAGTAATGTAAATTCAATATGTGAAAATTTACTTCATTTTGATTGGCCAAATTTTTTGGCGCCAATTTTTGAATTAACTGTGTCTATATATAACACCATTTGCCAGGTATTACATTGTATTCCATTTGATAAAGCCTGTAGACGAAACGCGTTATGGAAATCTAATATTGTGTATTTCAAAATTAAAGTTTTTTTGGTCATTTACTAGTACCAATTATCCTTCTTTTATACACAAATTTAAACTTATCCTGGCTTTTTTACTTTGCTTTTTATTATATTTTATATATTTTCTTTTGGTTTTAAATATCACTCCTGGAAGCTCCTGGCAGCCCAAGAAATCCTAGATGGGGATTATTCCACCAGCGCTGACATCAAAGAGCAGTTGGTCTGCTCTGCACTTGTAAGTACGTTTTAAACTAATTTCTATGAAACAGGTTAAATAGAGAGCACTATTTGGTTGTTTCTGTTCTTTTTGAGTTTTGGATATCCCTGACGAAGAGGTACTCACCATATATCCCACAAGCGGGGATTATACCGCTGTATGCGCTTTACCCTAGAGCTGGATTGAAGCTCTTACAAATTGTGAGTTCTCTACCATTACTTGAATTTTATTTCATCTGAGCTATACATATTGCACTATCGGCTGTTCTCTCTTTTTATTTTCTATATTATACCGGAAGACTTTGTTCCCATATCCAACACTCTAGGACCACAAAGAGGACACTTAGGTTGGACTTTCTTTTATATTCTGTTACCACTATTGGAACTGGACATTGTTTATCTATTGTGGCGCAGCCCTCTTTTATATTTTGTTTTTATCTTGTTCTAAAGGGTTTGGGGGGATTCCCTTTTTTGGGGTTGCTACCTACTGGTTGATTGGCGCTGTCTCTTTTTCTTATTTAGTGACTATCGTATGGTTAGGTCCCATCCTGACCCCAGTAGTCCTTTTGATTGCATTGAGCGAGTATTCATGCATACTTCTAATTCATATTCATGGATACATCCCAGCCCCATTCTCATTCACTTGAAGGAGCAATAACAGTCAGAAATCTTATGCACAGTAAATGTTAACTAAAGATTACTATGGGAGCACCCTACCAAAATCAGCTCATTGATAGTTTAACACAATCACATGATTTAGAAGAGTTCTGCACAAATACAATTTAAATCTGGCACGGAAATTAAAAGTTTCATGCCAAAATAGCTGAGCAGGGGAAAAATAGCCAAGAACACGATTTGTTTTCATTTCTACTATTTGGTTCTAAAATGTACAATTCCCTTGTCAGTTTCTTCTTAACAATCATAATGGTTTGAGAACTGTCAAGCTGTAAATAATCAAGAACAGCTCTGGATCATTTTTCCTTGAATGTGTTCCACAGTGAGCTGAAAGTACTGTGCTATAGGACATAACCTGTCAATTTACAGTAAAATGCTCTCTATCTTGTCTTCATTTGCATAACATTCTTTAAGCTTCACGTAGAAAAATCCCCCATTACAATATGTTCCAAAAACAGTTGAGAAGACCATCAGATTAGGATACAGGCTGGCGCTTCTTATCCCCAAATATGTGTGCTTTGTGGTCTCTGCGTTACAAATCAAACTTTAACCCTTTCACAAGGGCAAATTCTTTGAATAGGATGGTGCAATAACAACTACGTAAAATAATACTTACACAAGATGCACTTTAGCCAAGCAACCATAGCTGACCCATTTAACCTATCTTTTTCCAGAAAGTAGAATAGCTGGGTTGGCAAATAAGACTGAGGGCAGAATCACTCCCCCCCCCCCCCATTGTGTAGTGGTAACCATGGAGGAGTAGGTGCCAGTATTTACCTAATGTTGCCCTCTGTGGTGCCAGTATTTTCCTATTGGCATGTTTCTTCACTCACAGGAACCTTGTCAACCTTTCACAAAAATTCAATGTAAAGCCGCGTAATCCTTTTATGCAAAATGCTAGCCCATCACATCATTGTCTCATCTTTAAAGGCCTTCTTACTGAATTAGATATCCAGAGAAACCCTAAATTAGTAAGATATTCTACATCATGGGTTGGCAACCTTTTAGCACTCCAGATGATGTGGACTACATCGCCCATGATGCCCTTACTGCCATAATACTGGCAAAGCATCAGGGAAGATTTAGTCCACAAAATCTGGAGTGCTGAAGGCTTCTTACCCCTGTGCTATATCAAGAAACAGACCAGCTAGTGGTGGCAACAAGATTGTTTCTTTGGGTTTGAAACCACTTCAGATTCTTTTAAAAAAAGTATTTGTAAGGAAGTAAATATGATATATAAAACATAGCAAAACAGAATAAACCACAATGATGGCTAATTTTTGTCTGAACTAATTGTCCTATGCAAAGGATCCCCCTCCCTTCCCCCCCACCCCGTTGTGTAGTGGTAACCATGGAGGAGTAGGTAGGGAGATGTACTTACCTAATGTTGCCCTCTGTGGTGCCAGTATTTTCCTATTGGCATGTTTCTTCACTCACAGGAACCTTGTCAACCTTTCAGGTATTTGTGAGAAGACAGAATGTGATCTGTAGAAAACCTCTCTTGCACAGCGAGTCATTAGCCGTCAATCACAATGGCTGTTGAAAAAGGTTAGGAAATGGAGGAGCAAGCCCCATACAATGCCATATGAAAAAACACCCATAGGGGGACGGGGCCTGACCACAGAACTGAGCGGATATTGGTTTTTTTATTATTTCAATTTTATTTTTTTTAGTGTTTTTTATGTTATTTGTTTCCCACTCCACGTCTCATGGTACGTTTAGGATTTTGTGTGCTTGAGGTTTATATATATATATATATTTAGATAAGTAGACAATGTATATACCGGTATATGTAATATCAAAGGATCACCCAAAGTACATGTTGTGGAGGCTGAGGAGAAGTATTTTGAGTTACGTCTCTGTAGAAAGCATTTATTTTGTTACTAATTTTAAATAACTTTCAGATTTCTATAAAAACATGGAGACTGCTGTGTAGTGTATTATTGTTCACACATCCTCCCTGACTGACCTTATTCTGTAATGATTTCTCATGGCTAGTAATGGAAGACCTCAGTCCTATGTATAATAAGCCTTTGCCATTTATAGAAGTGAGATTGTGTAATCACAATAACTTGCCACCAATTAAAACAAAGAAAAATGAGAATGTATGAATTCCAGTCAAGTCAACACATTCTTTACTTATCTTGCATTCCGAGATATGAATAGTAAAAAAAAAACACATTCGTAATCATGTGTCAAAATGCTTTTGAGCGACTTTATAATAAAACACAACATAATTGATCAGATATTATTCTGTATTAACAAAGGGTATTAATTACATCAGTGCTAACTATGGCCTCAATTTAATAAGCTTCAAAGTGATTCAATACTGTTAGAAAAACTATCCAATGTATTTACAGAAGGCACAATTACAGTCTATGGGGATTTGTGTAGATCAGACATGTCCAACCCGCAGCCTGGAACTGCTTTTAATGCGCCCCATTTGCTGTCCAGGCTGCCAGGCGGGAAGCAAGGCAGGATGTCCATTACTTACTTTGCTCTTTCTACACATCTATCTCGAGCGTCCTGCTGTGAGCCGGCAACTGGGATATGATGTCATCTTGGCGCGAGGGACCAATGGAGGAAGAGCACAGTGATCCCATCACCGCAGCAATCACTGGCCACCAGGGAAATTGTTTATGACTACCTGCCTGTGACTGTATGTGACTGCTAGTGACTGTGTGAATGACTACCTGTCTGTGACTGTATGTGACTGCCTGGGACTGTGTGTATCACTACCTGCCTGTGACTGTATGTGACTGCCTGGGACTGTGTGTATCACTACCTGCCTGTGACTGTATGTGACTGCTTGGGACTGTGTGTATCACTACCTGCTTGTGACTGTATGTGACTGCCTGGGACTGTGTGTATCACTACCTGCCTGTGACTGTATGTGACTGCTTGGGACTGTGTGTATCACTACCTGCTTGTGACTGTATGTGACTGCCTGGGACTGTGTGTATCACTACCTGCTCGTGACTGTATGTGACTGCCTGAGACTGTGAGTATCACTACCTGTAGCGGACTGGCAATATTAAATCCCACGAATTCCGCTGGTACATACACAGTCAGCGCTGAAAAGCAAGGCAATATCCCAAATCTCCCAGTAACCGGACGAAACACAGTTCTGAGAGTCAACTGAGGTCTTTATTTTCAGCTCCACAATTTATACAATTCCCCATGCAAGGGGTTTCCTGAGTCCCATCCCAGGGGCATTCCCAGAGTGGACTACATGGGGAACTTCCATTACAGAGCCTTTCTCCCATCAGGCTGCACGAGAGGGATCCTCCCACAGGAATGTACCGTTAAGTGTATTATCCCTCCGTGCAGCAGAACCGACAATCTGTATTAAAATACATAACTTTTCGAATATGCAGTCTATTTGCACGAATGGACGTTCGGTAGATAGCTGGGGTCTGAGCACATCATTCGTGAGATTACCGCTCAGATCCAAGCTAAAACAACCGAACGCCGCACGAAAAACACATTCATTAAAATACATGTTCAAAAGTCCAATTGAAGTCTAGGGAACATAATACCGAACGGCCCAGGAACTCCTGAACGGCCTGGAAGCTCAGCGGTGTTCGCGTCGTCGAGTAGCCGTTTTCAGTACCATGCGCTAGACGACCAAACACCGCTGAGGGAACAAAGGATCCAAGATGGCAGACCGCCGCATGGTCGGTAGTTGAACGGCGGCCACCTAGGAGAGCCTCTAATTACCGATTGCAACATTGTAATTACCGATTGCAACGAAATGAAATACAGCTATCTGCTTTCGGCAGATAGCCAATACAGGACATACAGGGTATTACAACCAGCATACATTGTACATAGTTAAACACATATCCCACAACCATACAGGCAACCCTTAAATGCACAGTCTCTTTATATTGTCCAAGTGGCTAGGTTTGCCACACTACCTACCTGTGACTGTATGTGACTGCTAGTGATTGTGTGTATCACTACCTGCCTGTGACTGTATGTGACTGCCTGTGACTGTGTGTATGACTACCTGCCTGTGACTGTATGTGACTGCTTGGGACTGTGTGTATCACTACCTGCCTGTGACTGCCTGTGACTGTGTGTATCACCACCTGCATGTGACTGTATGTGACTGCCTGTGACTGTGTGTATCACTACCTACCTGTGACTGTATGTGACTGCTAGTGATTGTGTGTATGACTACCTGCCTGTGACTGTATGTTACTGCTTGTGACTGTGTGTGTCACTACCTGCCTGTGACCAGGCCCGGACTGGCCATCGGGCATACCGGGCAAATGCCGTGGGGCCGAGGCCGGCAGGGGAGATCACAGGATCTCCCCTGCCAGCCCCTGCAGGGCCAGCGCTATCCGAGCGCCGGACCGGCTGTGTGACTTCATGGGCCAGTGGGGAGATCAAAGATCTCCCTCATCAGCCCACAGGCAGTTACAAGTGGCCGCTGGCTGGGGAGGGAGGAGAGGACCTAGCCAGCAGCTCTGCCGGGTCCTCTCGCGAGGTCTGAGCGTTGCCGCGGTTACCTGCAGGTTCACTCTCACCACTGGACCACAAGGGAAGGCAGCACCCTCCATGGCAGAACGGCACCCCCCATGGAAACCCGGCTCCTCCTCCCAGGCTAAAGGTAAGAATGGAGGGGGGGAATATAACCTTTTTTTTTTTTTTATTATTAATATTATTATTATTATTATTATTATTTTATTATTTATATAGCGCCAACAAATTCCATAGCGCTGTACAATGGGTGGACTAACAGACACATAATTGAGATCAGACCACTGACGTACAGGAACAGAGGGGGTTGAGGACCCTGCTCGATGAGCTTACATGCTAGAGGGCAGCATTATGTAGGGATTTGTAAGCAAGCGCCAGAATTTTGAATTGGGCCCTAAATCTAACTGGAAGCCAATGCAGGGACTGACAGAGCGTGGAGGCGTGGGAGGTGCGACCAGACAGGAAAATAAGCCTTGCAGCCGCATTCATTATAGATTGCAGCGGTGCAAGCTGGGAACATGTAAGACCGGTGAGAAGGGGATTGCAATAGTCAAGGCGAGAGAGAACAACAGCATGAACCAGTACCTTAGCCACGTCCGGCGTTAGATATGGACGGATGCGCGCTATGTTCTTGATTTGGAAGCGACAGGATTTGGCTATCGATTGAACATGGGGAGTAAAAGAGAGATCAGAATCAAAAAGAACCCCTAGGCAGCGAGCCTGCGAGGTAGAGGTGATGGTAGCGCCGTTGACTTGGATGGAGACAGACACAGGAGTAGCAGCACTTGAGGGAGGAAAAACTAGAATTTCTGTTTTGGACAGGTTGAGTTTAAGGAAGTGAGCAGCCATCCAGTTGGAAATAGCAGAGAGGCAGTCAGAAACACGAGTGAAGGTGGGAGGAGAGAGATCAGGGGAGGACAGGTAGATTTGCGTGAGATCTGCATATAAATGGTATTGGCCAAAGGAGCTGATGAGTTTACCAAGGGAGGCAGTATAGATAGAGAACAGAAATGGGATACGGCTGTACAGTCTATAGAGAGAACATATAAAGAAAAAACACAATAGTGTAATACAGTAGATACAGTAAATTGTGCGCTTTAAATGGATGCACTCACAAGATGATGGAAATAGAAGAGCACCTTGTGAGTGCATCCATTTAAAGCGCACAATTTACTGTATCTACTGTATTACACTATTGTGTTTTTTCTTTATATGTTCTCTCTATAGACTGTACAGCCATATCCCATTTCTGTCTGTGGTTTTATGCATATGTAAAGATCGTTTGTTGTGGATAACGATCCTGGGAGGCTGCAGATTGATTGAAGTTAAGTAATTTACACGATCAGAGCACTGAGTTTATGGTGTTTGTTTGTTTGTCGTTTTAGATAGAGAACAGTTGGGGGCCGAGGACAGAACCTTGGGGGACGCAGACAGGGAGGGGTTGGGGAGAAGAGGCAGAGCCAGAGAAAGAAACACTGAAAGAGTGCAGGGAGAGGTAGGAGGAGCACCAGGAGAGAGCAGTATCCCGTAGACCAAAGTTACGGAGAATGTGAAGAAGCTGTTGATGATCAACAGTGTCAAAGGCGGCAGAAAGATCATAAAGAATATCAACGATAATAAAGAATATATTAAAAGAAATTCACACTAACAGCCCCTCACACACACAGCACCCCCAGACACACACAGCACCCCCACTCTCACACAGCACCCTTACTCTCACACAGCACCCTCAGACGCACACAGCTCCCTCAGACAGACAGCACCCTCGCTCACACAGCACACTCCCACACATATACAGCACACACACACACATATATATAATATATAAAATAACCCTCAGTGAGTTAACAGACAAAAGAAACCTAGAATGTGACGGCAGATAAAAACACCCTCACACACACACACACTGCGCACCTCACACATACAATACGTCCAAATATATATATATATATACACACTACAGCACCCCTCACACTGCACCACTACACACATACACGCTAAATCCCTTACCCTATATGCACTCTTAATCCTCTACACACACACACACACACACACACACACACAATCTTCTATACACACTCTGGGTCCTTTACACACTAGATCTCCTACACACACACTGCACCACCTACACACACACTACATTCCTTGTCAGCAAATACATACAACATTCTCTAAACACACCCTCTCTACAACCCCTACACACACTACGTCACCTATACACACACACACTACAGCCTGTATGCACACACTCGCTACATCCCCTATGCACACACTCACTACATCCCCTATAACACTATGCCCCTATACACACTCTCTCTACAGCCCCTAGCCATACATATTACACCACAAACACAAATGAAATGTACCTATTTACACAATACCACACCACACTCTACACACACGCAATCCCACAAGCAGGCTCCAAACAGATGCACCATACACTTTCCTGGCCCTTTTGTCCTCTGGTATCCCACTTGTGGAAACACCAGAGACAATTTAAAAGCAAACACAGCGCAAGCATGTTATTACATTTGCTTGCGCTGTTCAGAACAAATTCAGGGCCTTTTTCTAATGCCAGAGCTCTTCAGCGGGGCTCTGCGCATTGAACCAACATGCTCACTGTGAGAGGGGGCGTGCTTGTCATTAGTGATGACAAAACACACCCTCTCTGGCCCTGCCCCCTTCTTAGGGGGCCGCTCTGATTGAAAAATGCCCCGGCCTAATTTTTTTCCCAGTCCGGCCCTGCCTGTGACTGTGTGTGTCACTACCTGCCTGTGACTGTATGTGACTGCCTGTAACGGTGTGTTTGACTGTGTGCAAGTGACTATGTGCCTAGGACTGTGTGCATGTGTCTGTATTTGACAGTGTATGTGTAGAATTGTGTGCATATATCTGACTGTGGGACTGTGTGCATGTGTCTGTATTTGACAGTGTATGTGTAGAATTGTGTGCATATATCTGACTGTGGGACTGTGTGCATGTGTCTGTATTTGACAGTGTATGTGTAGAATTGTGTGCACATATCTGACTGTGGGACTGTGTGCATGTGTCTGTATTTGACAGTGTATGTGTAGAATTGTGTGCACATATCTGACTGTGGGACTGTGTGCATGTGTCTGTATTTGACAGTGTATGTGTAGAATTGTGTGCCCATATCTGACTGTGGGACTGTGTGCATGTGTCTGTATTTGACAGTGTATGTGTAGAATTGTGTGCACATATCTGACTGTGGGACTGTGTGCATGTGTCTGTATTTGACAGTGTATGTGTAGAATTGTGTGCACATATCTGACTGTGGGACTGTGTGCATGTGTCTGTATTTGACAGTGTATGTGTAGAATTGTGTGCACATATCTGACTGTGGGACTGTGTGCATGTGTCTGTATTTGACAGTGTATGTGTAGAATTGTGTGCACATATCTGACTGTGGGACTGTGTGCATGTGTCTGTATTTGACAGTGTATGTGTAGAATTGTGTGCATATTTCTGACTGTGGGACTGTGTGCATGTGTCTATATTTGACAGTGTATGTGTAGAATTGTGTGCATATCTGACTGTGGGACTGTGTGCATGTGTCTGTATTTGACTGTGGGACTGTGTGCATGTGTCTGTATTTGACAGTGTATGTGTAGAATTGTGTGCACATTTCTGACTGTGGGACTGTGTGCATGTGTCTGTATTTGACAGTGTATGTGTAGAATTGTGTGCACATATCTGACTGTGGGACTGTGTGCATGTGTCTGTATTTGACAGTGTATGTGTAGAATTGTGTGCACATATCTGACTGTGGGACTGTGTGCATGTGTCTGAATTTGACAGTGTATGTGTAGAATTGTGTGCACATATCTGACTGTGGGACTGTGTGCATGTGTCTGTATTTGACAGTGTATGTGTAGAATTGTGTGCCCATATCTGACTGTGGGACTGTGTGCATGTGTCTGTATTTGACAGTGTATGTGTAGAATTGTGTGCACATATCTGACTGTGGGACTGTGTGCATGTGTCTGAATTTGACAGTGTATGTGTAGAATTGTGTGCACATATCTGACTGTGGGACTGTGTGCATGTGTCTGTATTTGACAGTGTATGTGTAGAATTGTGTGCACATATCTGACTGTGGGACTGTGTGCATGTGTCTGTATTTGACAGTGTATGTGTAGAATTGTGTGCACATATCTGACTGTGGGACTGTGTGCATGTGTCTGTATTTGACAGTGTATGTGTAGAATTGTGTATATATCTGACTGTGGGACTGTGTGCATGTGTCTGTATTTGACAGTGTATGTGTAGAATTGTGTGCACATATCTGACTGTGGGACTGTGTGCATGTGTCTGTATTTGACAGTGTATGTGTAGAATTGTGTGCATATTTCTGACTGTGGGACTGTGTGCATGTGTCTATATTTGACAGTGTATGTGTAGAATTGTGTGCCCATATCTGACTGTGGGACTGTGTGCATGTGTCTGTATTTGACAGTGTATGTGTAGAATTGTGTGCATATTTCTGACTGTGGGACTGTGTGCATGTGTCTATATTTGACAGTGTATGTGTAGAATTGTGTGCATATATCTGACTGTGGGACTGTGTGCATGTGTCTGTATTTGACAGTGTATGTGTAGAATTGTGTGCATATATCTGTGGCAAACCTAGCCACTCGGACTATAACTGGACACTATGCCTTTAAGGGTTGCCTATAGGTCTGAAGAGATATGCGTTTTAACCTGTATGTATCTGCTTCATGTATTCCCTGCATTGCCTGTACCTATCTGTTCCGCCGAATGCAAATGGCGGTTTGTATGGGGATTCTCGTTCGTTTCACGAACGGCACTTTGGAGGGCCGTTCGTGAAGCGAATGCGATACCCCCTAATAGCCCACACACTTAGAGGCGTGTGGCGCTAGTTAACCGATTGCAACATTGTTGCAATCGGTTATTAGAGGCTCTCCTGGGTGGCCGTCGTTCGACTACCGACCATGCGGCGGTCGGCCATCTTGGATCCTTTGTTCCCTCAGCGGGGTTATGTCGTCGAGCGCCTGGTACTAAAAACGGCTACTCGACGGCATGAGCCCCGCTGAGCCTCCAGGACGTTCGGGAGTTTCGGGGCGTTCGGGATTTTGTTCCCTAATAGCAATCGGTTCTTTTTGTATGTTTTATATGAATTGTGTTGTCCGTGCGGCGTTCGGTTATTTTAGCAGGGATCTGAGCGGTAATCTCACGAATGATACCCTCAGACCCCAGCTATCTACCGAACGTCCATTCGTGTAAATCCACTATATATTCACCAAGTTATTGATTTTTATGTGAATTATCGGTTCTGCTGCACGAGGGGGTAATCCACTTAACGGTGCATTCTGGGAGGATTATCCCTCTCGTGCATCGGTGCCTGATGGGAGAAAAAGGCTGTAATATCAGTCCCCCATGTAGTCCCCTCCTGTACAACCCCTGTAATGTCAGTAAGGAAACCCCTTGCATGGGGAACTGCATAAATACTGTGACCTGTGATTAAAACCTCAGTTGACTCCCAGCCTATGTGTCGTCTAGTTCTTGGGAAGGAAGGGTTACTGCAGTGCTGTTTGGATTACTATATGCTGATTCCCTGGATTATCCTTTGTTGTTCCTGTTACCCAGCGGAGATATCGTGGATTATACTGCCTCTCCGCTACAATATCTGACTGTGGGACTGTGTGCATGTGTCTGTATTTGACAGTGTATGTGTAGAATTGTCTGTATATATCTGACTGTGGGACTGTGTGCATGTGTCTGTATTTGACAGTGTGTGTGTAGAATTGTGTGCATATATCTGACTGTGGGACTGTGTGCATGTGACACTGCAGAAATATGCACCTGCATTCACACAGGGGAAACAAGAATTCAAAAGAAATTTAAATGATGTCTAAGAAGACGCACTCTTCCTAACGCTAACCATGAGCTGATCCAATATTTTGGACAAACGTTTGTCTTTTTGTCTGTCTGACTTATATAAAGATGGCTCAGTAGACTTCATACCAAAGAAAAATACACATGTGGATTTAAGTGGCATTTTATTTTCACTCTGTAGAGAAAACCTACAGCAAAACCTTTACGTGTTTAGAATCCAAATCTTTATCGACCTCTTTATCCTACTGTTTCTCTTAAAGGAGCTCAGGTTTGGGGATTCTAAGTATGTCACAGAAATGTACAATAATAACTATATATAATGTGTCTAAAGCTATAAATGTTCTTGTTTTAAATTACCTTTGTAATTATGTAAATGTTTACATGGAGGTCATGAAGTCACTAACAATTCCTAAAATAGTCGCCTTATTTACACTTCCAACCACTTTCTAAAACAAAAGTTGCGATCTTTGGCCAACTGAGACTTTGGGAGATATCCAGGTGACAGTAGATACCGGATGATAGAAAATTCGCATGCAATATAGTCATCTAAAAATTGGCACATTTGAGCCTTTAAGTACAACATTTCTGAACAATTAGAGCACTGCCTCACCTCTAGTATTTTTTGTCTTGGTGGCAATTAATTGTTACATACAAGCTGACATTAAACGTGCATTGACTTTCTTATTGGAATATTTTCAAACATCTTCTTAAATGTGTGGCCATTATGAGGATTTAGAATGTCAGTGTGTGCTTATTAAGTGTAAGAATGAATGGCAGTTAAAGGAGCACTATAGGGTCAGGAACACAAACAAGTATTCCTGACCCTATAGTGCAAAACCCACCATCACGGTGGCTTGCCCCCCCTTACCCCCTTAAAGGTTAATAAAACTCACCTTATTTCCAGCACTAGCCCTGCCTCCGTGGTGACATGGGGAAAGCATTGGATTGGCTAAAATCGGCAAGGAGGTGGGATGGGTACGGGGCCAAACACAGTTTTGGCCAATCAGCACCTCCTCATAGAGATACATTGAATCAACATTAAGCTGTATAACATACATTAAGATGTAGACCGTACATTAAGCTGTATACCGTATATTAAGCTGTATACTGTATATTAAGCTGTATACCGTATATTAAGCTGTATACTGTATATTAAGCTGTATATCGTATATTAAGCTGTATACTGTATATTAAGCTGTATACCGTACATTAAGCTGTATACTGTATATTAAGCTGTATACCGTACATTAAGCTGTATACCGTACATTAAGCTGGATATCATACATTAAGCTGTATACCGTATAGTAAGCTGTATAACATACATTAAGCTGTATACCGTATATTAAGCTGTATACCGTATATTAAGCTGTATATTGTACAATAAGCTGAATACCATACATTAAGCTGTATACTGTACATTAAGCTGTCTGCCATACAATAAGCTGTATATCGTACATTAAGCTGTATACCATACATTAAGCTGTATACCATATATTAAACTGTATACCGTACATTAAGCTGTATACCGCACAATAAGCTGTATACCATACAATAAGCTGTATACCGTACATTAAGCTGTATACCACACAATAAGCTGTATATCAAACATTAAGCTGTATACCGTATATTAAGCTGTATACCGTACATTAAGATGTATACCGTATATTAAGCTGTATACCGTATATTAAGCTGTATATTGTATATTAAGCTGTATACCGTACATTAAGCTGTATACCGTATATTAAGCTGTATATCAAACATTAAGCTGTATACCGTATATTAAGCTGTATACTGTACAATAAGCTGTATACCGTATATTAAGCTGTATACCATACATTAAGCTGTAGTTGTTCTGCTAACTATAGTGTCCCTTTTTATATATTAGTGAAAAGGCATTATTTCCATTTATGAGGAGGGGGGATTTATTAAACTGTTATGACCAGATCATTATCCAGATCAGATTATTTCAAGGTCCACTTTTAAAATGTTGCACCAATTTTCTGCTCGTGATACTTTGAATTATCATCCCATTGTCTCTGATTATAACATGAAAGGCTTAAAAAACAAAAAAAAACACATCTTCCTGCTTGCCTTAACTTTATCCAGGCCTTGATCATAGCACTAAGTAGTCCATATAGTAATGGGGGATGGGACCGAAGCTTGTCATAAAACAAAGGAAGGATAAGGACAGTAACTGGGTGTATTTTAATCTAAAAACAAACTGAGATTCATCGCTAAGACTCCTGGGGGAAAGAATAAATATGTTAATTGTTAGCCTGAAAATTCTGTTTCTGTGATTTTGTCCACGTAAAGTAGAATTCAGTATGGGGAGAGGATGGGAAGGCCACCAGAAATCAAGGAACGTGCCTTGGGTATTACTAATATGCATTTCCAGATATATATCCAGCTTTAATCTGGAAGGGATTGTGAAGGAATTAAACATGTACGAAGTAGGCCCAGAGGAGGCGGTCTCTTCCACCAGTCATGCTGAAGACGTAGTTTGGATTTTTTCTTTCGATGCACACCATCCCAGGGGCCGCCACTTGGAATTGGATGGAACTTGTTATTTCCAAATTAAATTGTTTTCCTACTATAGGTTGCGTGCATGCCTTCGAACACAAAACAAATGTAGTCAAATAATTATTCAAGTAAGTTTTTGTTCTGAACGAATACAGTGTATACTTAAATGTTTTAATTTACTTTTTTATCGCAATGTATTTTTTTAAATTGGACCTATTTCTGCTACAGTTTTATATGTTGGTTGTACCTTGACGTGCTTAATATTAAAAAAAGGTTTTTGTGCCCATGATCATCTCTGGTAAGAGTAACAGAAAGATTTTAAACTGAATAGATGCTTTGACAGTGGCCTCGGATCCTGTCCCTGGGGTCCAGTGTGGGGTTCTTCTGATATTCTTATCATTTAGTGATGCCAGGGGCGGAGTGCTGTCATTTTCCGGCTCCGGCATCATGGCAGAGTGCGTGAGGGGGCAGAGCAAGAAGAGTACAGGGATTAGCACTCCCTCGCTGCCCACCTCGGGCAGGGGGTCCTAAGGTGTCCAGACAGCTCTTGGGCTCCCCGTGACACAAGGCTGACAAAGTATCTGCTAAGGTTGCTGGGGCATTTAGGTTGGCATTTTTTGCTGCCACCTTTGAAAGTGCCGCCCAAGGCAAATGCCTTATTAGCCTTGCGGTACGTACAGCGCTATGAGTGTTGTATTGGTTGGGGGTGAGTGTGAAATGCTTAGGTGGGGTTAATGTGACAGGATGAGTATGGTAAGGCAAGGGAGGGGTGCGTAACAGGATTAGGAGTGTTTAATATGATAGGGTGAGTGTAGCAGGGCAAGGGGGTGTGAGTATGACAGGATTATGGTGCCTATGGTGTCCCTTTTTTTATTCTGCATCTAATTGACAAATTGTCACCACCCTGATCAGAACGACATTCAACGTTTTTTTAGTAAGACTTGAATGCCAAAATAAATTCATCTGGGAATGCATTCCGTATCTCAACTGCTGTTATTGTATGAAAAACATTTTTTTACTTTTAAATTACATCACCTTTCCTCGAAATTTAAAGGAAGACCCTTGTCTGCACAGTTCAACATATGATGTGATCTACAGATGTCTCTATACTGACCTTGAATATACACGTGTGCACTTCCATGATGGAACCATTTTCTCAAGAGTAAACAAAACCTAATAGACAAAGTCTGCCCTCATAGCTTTCTATTTTATATATTAACATATTGAGCATTTTAATAACTTAAATTAAAACATTTTTATTTTCTTAGGCATTTTACTGTGTATTATTTTTACTTATATTTAATGTATCCCTTTTTTTTTATAGATTGTAGAGTGCAGTGAAATTAATTAAATAATAATGAAAAGTGGAAACCCCACAGGAAAACAAATGAATGTAAACAATGAAAGAGAAGCGATCAGTTCATGCTTCATTAGTGTTTCTTTGTGTATTTGCATTATTTGGGACTAATGAACGACACTAATGTAACAACAATGGGACATCCACAATTTGCTAGAAATCTCGGCTAATTCCTCAGCTATGCAGAAGCCAAAGACTTGTCCCAAAATGGGGGAAATTCAAAACTCTGTCTCTCTTCATTTCTATTATTTATGTATGTATGCATTTTATATATTATTATTATTATTTATATAATGAGTATGCATTTTATATATTATTATTATTATTTATATAATGAGTATGCATTTTATATATTATTATTATTTATATAATGAGTGTGCATTTTATATATTATTATTATTATTTATATAATGAGTATGCATTTTATATATTATTATTATTATTTATATAATGAGTATGCATTTTATATATTATTATTATTATTTATATAATGAGTGTGCATTTTATATATTATTATTATTTATATAATGAGTGTGCATTTTATATATTATTATTATTATTTATATAATAAGAATGCATTTTATATATTATTATTATTATTTATATAATGAGTATGCATTTTATATATTATTATTATTATTTATATAATGAGTGTGCATTTTATATATTATTATTATTTATATATGAGTATGCATTTTATATATTATTATTATTTATATAATGAGTGTGCATTTTATATATTATTATTATTTATATATGAGTATGCATTTTATATATTATTATTATTATTATTTATATAATGAGTATGCATTTTATATATTATTATTATTTACATATGAGTATGCATTTTATATATTATTATTATTATTTATAATGAGTGTGCATTTTATATATTATTATTATTATTTATATAATGAGTATGCATTTTATATATTATTATTATTTATATAATGAGTATGCATTTTATATATTATTATTATTTATATATGAGTATGCATTTTATATACTGTTTCCAGAGTGCTTTAAAAGGGAGATTCATTCCAGCTGGTCCTGTTTAAAATGCTTCAAATTGATAGGATGTATTTCAAATATGATTTTATGCATTTTAAATGTCGGTCCTTATTATTTCAATTAATTTTGATATTCAAAGAACATAGCTCCTGACATTGGGAGGTAAGTGATCAAAACAGGAGTGGGTGGACCTGGGGGCATGACATTGGCAGAACTTGACTTCACTGGTTATGCCAAAAAAGGTATCCCCAGAAATGGGGCAGGTCTGGCCACAAATAGTGCATGTGGGCCTAAGGGGGAAGGCAATGCCAGGTTGACAGGCTCTCAGTCTGCCCCAATCAGGAGAGACCTCAACAAAGCAAACAGAGAGCCTAGTGATGCACTATCTCTGATGGCTGAGATAGTCTAATGATGCACTCTCTGTGATGGCTGAGAGAGTCTAATGATGCACTCTCCTTGATGGCTGCGATAGTCTAATGATGCACTCTCCGTGATGGCTGAGAGCGGCTAAGAGAGCCTAATGATGCACTCCTTGATGGCTGAGAGAACCTAATGATGCACTCTCCGTGATGGATGAGAGAGTCTAATGATACACTCTCTGTGATGGCTGAGAGAGGCTAATGGTGCACTCTCTTTGAAGGCTGAGAGAGTCTAATGATGCACTCTCTGTGATGGCTGATATAGGCTAATGATGAACTCTCTGTGATGGCTGAAAGAGTCTAACGATGCACTCTCTGTGATGGCTGAGAGAGTCTAATGATGCATTCTCCGTGATGGATGAGAGAGTCTAATGATACACTCTCTGTGATGGCTGAGAGAGGCTAATGGTGCACTCTCTTTGAAGGCTGAGAGAGTCTAATGATGCACTCTCTGTGATGGCTGATATAGGCTAATGATGAACTCTCTGTGATGGCTGAAAGAGTCTAACGATGCACTCTCTGTGATGGCTGAGAGAGTCTAATGATGCATTCTCCGTGATGGATGAGAGAGTCTAATGATACACTCTCTGTGATGGCTGAGAGAGGCTAATGGTGCACTCTCTTTGAAGGCTGAGAGAGTCTAATGATGCACTCTCTGTGATGGCTGATATAGGCTAATGATGCACTCTCTGTGATGGCTGAGAGAGGCTAATGATGCATTCTCCGTGATGGCTGTGAGACTCTAATGATGCACTCTCTGTGAAGGCAGAGAGAGTTTAATAATGCACTCCCTCTGATGGCTAAGAGAGTCTTGTGATGCACTCTCTGTGATGGCTGAGATAGTCTAATGATGCACTCTCTGTGATGGCTGAGAGAGTCTAATGATGCACTCTCTGTGATGGCTGAGAGAGTTTAATGATGGACTCTCCGTGATGGCTGATAGAGTCTAATGATGCACTCTCTGTGATGGCTGAGAGAGTTTAATGATGCACTCTCCGTGATGGCTGAGGGAGGCTAATGATGCACTCTCCATGATGGCTGAGATAGTCTAATGATGCACTCTCTGTGATGGCTGAGAGAGTCTAATGATGCACTCTCCGTGATGGCTGAGATAATCTAATGATACACTCTCCGTGATGGCTGAGAGAGGCTAATGATGCGCTCTCCGTGATGGCTGATAGAGGCTAATGATGCACTCCTTGATGGCTGAGAGATGCTAATGATGCACTCTCCATGATAGCTGAGAGAGTCTAATGATGGATACTCCGTGATGGCTGAGAGAGTCTAATAATGAGAGTCTAATGATGAACTCTCCGTGATGGCTGAGAGAGTCTAATGATGAGAGTCTAATGATGAACTCTCCATGATGGCTGAAAGAGTCTAATGATGAGAGTCTAATGATGAACTCTCTGTGATGGCTGAAAGAGTCTAACGATGCATTCTCCGTGATGGATGAGAGAGTCTAATGATACACTCTCTGTGATGGCTGAGAGAGGCTAATGCTGCACTATCTTTGAAGGCTGAGAGAGTCTAATGATGCACTCTCTGTGATGGCTGAGAGAGTTTAATAATGCACTCTCTCTGATGGCTAAGAGAGTCTTGTGATGCACTCTCCGTGATGGCTGAGATAGTCTAATGATGCACTCTCTGTGATGGCTGAGAGAGTCTAATGATGCACTCTCTGTGATGGCTGAGAGAGGCTAATGATGCTATCTCCGTAATGGCTGAGAGAGTTTAATGATGGACTCTCCGTGATGGCTGATAGAGTCTAATGATGCACTCTCTGTGATGGCTGAGATAGTCTAATGATGCACTCTCCGGGATGGCTGAGAGAGTTTAATGATGCACTCTCCATGATGGCTGAGAGAGGCTAATGATGCACTCTCCATGATGGCTGAGATAGTCTAATGATGCACTCTCTGTGATGGCTGAGAGAGTCTAATGATACACTCTCCGTGATGGCTGAGAGAGGCTAATGATGCACTCTCCGTGATGGCTGAGCGAGTCTAATGATGCGCTCTCCGTGATGGCTGAGAGAGTTTAATGATGCACGCTCCGTGATGGCTGAGAGAGGCTAATGATGCATTCTCCGTGATGGCTGAGAGAGGCTAATGATGCACTCTCCGTGATGGCTGAGAGAGTCTAATGATGCACTCTCCATGATGGTGGAGAGATGGTAATGATGCACTCTCCGTGATGATTGAAAGATGCTAATGATGCACTCTCTGTGATGGTTGAGAGATGCTAATGAGGCACTCTCTGTGATGGCTGAGAGAGTCTAATGATGCACCCTCTGTGATGGCTGAGAGTGTCTAATGATGCATTCTCCGTGATGGCTGAGAGTGTCTAATGATGCATTCTCCGTGATGGCTGAGAGAGGCTAATGATGCACTCTCTGTGATGGCTGAGAGAGTCTAATGATGCACTCTCTGTGATGGCAGGGGGGGATGCTAATGATGCACTCTACATGATGGTGGAGAGATGCTAATGATGCACTCTATGTGATGGTTGAGAGATGCTAATGATGCACTCTCCGTGATGGCTGAGAGAGGCTTATGATGCACTCTCTGTGATGGCTGAGAGAGTCTAATGATGCGCTCTCCCTGCTGACTAAGAGTGTCTGATGATGCATTCTCTGTGATGGCAGAGAGATGCTAATTATGCACTCTCTTTGATGGTTGAGTGATGCTAATGATGCACTCTCTGTGATGGCTGAGAGAGTCTAATGATGCACTCTCCATGATGACTGAGAGTGTCTGATGATGCATTCTCTGTGATGGCTGAGAAAGTCTAATGATGCACTCTCTGTGATGGCTGAGAGAGGCTAATGATGCACTCTCTGTGATGGCTGAGAGAGGCTAATGACGCACTCTCTGTGATGGCTGAGAGATGCTAATGATGCACTCTCTCTGATGGCTGAGATAGGCTAATGATGCACTCTCCTTGATGACTGAGAGAGGCTAATGATGCACTGTCTGTGATGGCTCAGTGATGCTAATGATGCACTCTCTGTGATGGCTGAGAGAGTCTAATGATGCACTCTCTGTGATGGCTGAGAGAGGCTAATGATGCACTCTCCGTGATGGCTGAGATAGTCTAATGATGCACTCTCTGTGATGGCTGAGAGAATCTAATGATGCTCCCTCTGTGATGGCTGAGAGTGTCTAATGATGCATTCTCTGTGATGGCTGAGAGTGTCTAATGATGCATTCTCCGTGATGGCTGAGAGAGGCTAATGATGCACTCTCTGTGATGGCTGAGAGTGTCTAATGATGCATTCTCCGTGATGGCTGAGAGAGGCTAATGATGCACTCTCTGTGATGGCTGAGAGAGTCTAATGATGCACTCTCTGTGATGGCGGAGAGATGCTAATGATGCACTCTCCATGATGGCGGAGAGATGCTAATGATGCACT
Organism: Pelobates cultripes; assembly: GCA_933207985.1. Taxonomy (NCBI): domain Eukaryota; kingdom Metazoa; phylum Chordata; class Amphibia; order Anura; family Pelobatidae; genus Pelobates; species Pelobates cultripes. The sequence continues at coordinate 122,328,433 of OW240923.1, read as the reverse complement.
CTCTGTGATGGTTGAGAGATGCTAATGATGCACTCTCTGTGATGGCTGAGAGAGGCTTATGATGCACTGTCTGTGATGGCTGAGAAAGTCTAATGATGCAATCTCCGTGATGACTGAGAGTGTCTGATGATGCATTCTCTGTGATGGCAGAGAGATGCTAATGATGCACTCTCTGTGATGGTTGAGAGATGCTAATGATGCACTCTCTGTGATGGCTGAGAGAGTCTAATGATGCACTCTCCATGATGACTGAGAGTGTCTGATGATGCATTCTCCGTGATGGCTGAGAGTGTCTAATGATGCATTCTCCGTGATGGCTGAGAGAGGCTAATGATGCACTCTCTGTGATGGCTGAGAGAGTCTAATGATGCACTCTCCGTGATGGTGGAGAGATGCTAATGATGCACTCTCCATGATGGCGAAGAGATGCTAATGATGAACTCTCTGTGATGGTTGAGAGATGCTAATGATGCACTCTCTGTGATGGTTGAGAGATACTAATGATGCACTCTCTGTGATGGCTGAGAGAGTCTAATGATGCACTCTCCATGATGACTGAGAGTGTCTGATGATGCATTCTCTGTGATGGCTGAGAAAGTCTAATGATGCACTCTCTGTGATGGCTGAGAGAGGCTAATGATGCACTCTCCGTGATGACTGAGAGAGGCTAATGATGCACTGTCTGTGATGGCTCAGAGATGCTAATGATGCACTCTCTGTGATGGCTGATAGAGTCTAATGATGCACTCTCTGTGATGGCTGAGATAGTCTAATGATGCACTCTCTGTGATGGCTGAGAGAGGCTAATGATGCACTCTCCGTGATGGCTGATAGAGGCTAATGATGCACTCTCCATGATGGCTCAGAGATGCTAATGATGCACTCTCCGGGGTGGCTGATAGAGTCTAATGATGCACTCTCTGTGATGGCTGATAGAGTCTAATGATGCACTCTCTGTGATGGCTGAGAGAGGCTAATGATGCACTCTCTGTGATGGCTGAGGAAAGGGTGAGTGCCGCACACACTCAAGTTTCTCCATAGGAAGGCACAGGATCTGCTGCGGGCCGCCCTTCCCAGCGCTGGGCCGATCCTCCAGGTGCTGGAAATTGGGAGCACCCCGGGGAGCCCTGCCACAGGGGGCCCATGGGGTGGCCATAACGCCACCTCAGGGCACCCCCTAAGCTGTGCTGGGTAAGGCAGAGCAGGTACCTGTTTACCTTGATGGCAGATGCCTGCTCTGCCAACAAATGCTGATGACTGGAGGAGAGGGGGACGTAGAAGGCAGACGGCGAGGGAGGCTCTACTTGCAGTTTCCCACTCCTCCCTCGTGTGCTCTAGAGATGCCAGGAGCCGGAATATGACGTCTGTAGCGGAACGCCAATATAAAATCCACGAATTCCGCTGGTCCAGAACGAATCCACAGTCACGCGCTGAAAACACCAAGGCAATATCCCCAACCTCCCAATAACCGGACGAGACACAGTTTTGGGAGTCAACTGCCAATCCTTTATTCAGCACGACAATTTATACAAGTCCCCATGCAAGGGGTCTCCTGAGTCCCTTCCCAGGGGCATTCCCAGAGGGGACTACATGGGGGACTTATAGTATAACATATTTCTCCCATCAGGCACTGCTGCACGAGAGGGATCATCCTCCCAGAATGCACCGTTAAGGGGATTATCCCCTCGTGCAGCAGAACCGGCAATTCATATAAAAATACATAACTTTTAAAATACACGGTGGATTTACACGAATGGACGTTCGGTAGATAGCTGGGGTCTGGGCGCATCATTCGTGAGATTGCTGCTCAGATCCCAGCCAAATTAACCGAACGCCGCACAGAAAACACATTTCTTACAAAACCCACAAAAGGAACCGATTGCTTTGGGTGAACTTGGTCCTGAAACTCCCGAACGTCTGGGAGGCTCAGCGGTGTTCGTGCCGTCGAATAACTATTGGTAGTAGTATGCGTTCGACGACACGGACCCGCTGACGAACAAGGGATCCAAGATGGCCGACCGCCGCATGGTCGGTAGTCGAACGACGGCCACCCAGGAGAGCCTCTAATAACCGATTGCAACAATGTTGCAATCGGTTAACTAGCGCCACACGCCTCTAAGTGTGTGGGCTATTAGGGGGTATCGCGTTCGGTTCACGAACGGCTTTCTAAAGTGCCGTTCGTGAAACGAAAGAAAATCCCCATACAAAACCGCCAATTGCATTCGGCGGAAACAGTATTACAGGCAACACGGAAAATACCTTAACATCTACATATGGGTACAGCGCATATCTCGCCCGACCTAGTGGCAACCCTTAAAGGCACAGTCTCTGGTTATTGTCCAAGTGGCTAGGTTTGCCACAATGCTCCCCCAGAACCAAGCCGGCATACACAGCCTGATCCCAACGGATCGGCTTGGGGATGTCCGGGGGAGTGCTCACAGATCATTTCTCAAGGTCTGTTTGTCTGGACAACCCGTCGGCATTACCGTTTTGTTTCCCTGGGCGGTAGTGTATTGTAAAGTCAAAGGGCTGCAGCGCCAAACTCCAGCGCAGCAGCCTGGCATTGTCTCCCGCCACACGGTTTAGCCACACCAACGGGTTGTGATCTGTGAGCAAAGAAAAGGGTTGCCCATAGAGATACGGCTGTAACTTTTTCAGGGCCCACACCACGGCCAGGCATTCCTTCTCTATGGCGGCGTAGCTCACTTCTCGGGGTAGCAGCTTCCGACTCAAGTAGGCTACGGGGTGTTCTCCGCCATCGGCTCCGACCTGGCTCAGTACTGCTCCCAATCCAAACATTGAGGCGTCTGTGTGAACAAGAAAACGTTTAGTTGGATCAGGAGCAGCCAGTACAGGGGCATTGGTCAGAGCCGTCTTCAGCTGGTTGAATGCCTGTTCACACTCTGGGGCCCAGACGACCTGCCGGGGCAGGTTTTTCTTCGTCAAATCAGTCAGGGGTTTGGCCAGGGCACTGTAGTTGGGTACAAATTTTCTGTAATACCCTGCGGTACCTAGGAAAGCCAGGACTTGGGTTTTGGTCCTAGGGGTAGGCCACTGGGCTACAGCTTCAATCTTTGCGGGCTCAGGCTTCTGCTGCCCGCTACCAACCCGGTGTCCTAAGTACTGGACCTCTGCCATCCCTATGTGGCATTTGCTGGGTTTCAAGGTAAGCCCTGCCTCTCGAATCCGGTCTATTACTGCCCCTATGTGTTGTAGGTGTTCTGCCCAGGTCTGACTGTAGATGGCAATATCGTCCAGATATGCACACGCATAGTCCTGGAACCCGTCCAGTAGCCGATCCACCATCCGCTGGAATGTCGCGGGGGCGTTCTTCATCCCGAATGGCATGACTCGAAATTGGTACAAGCCAAACGGGGTGACAAACGCCGACTTAGGAATGGCGTCCTCGGCTAGTGGAATTTGCCAGTATCCCTTACACAAATCTATGGTAGTGAGATACTGACCCCTGGCCATCCTATCAAGCAGTTCGTCTATCCGAGGCATCGGGTAGGCGTCCGACACAGTTTTGTCGTTCAACCTCCGGTAGTCCACACAGAACCGGGTGGTACCATCTTTCTTGGGAACCAGGACTACCGGCGATGCCCAGGGGCTATCTGAGTGTTCAATAACCCCCAACTGCAACATCTCTTCGATTTCCTTCCTCATATGTTCCCGCACGGATTCAGGAATCCGATATGGAGTCTGTCGCATGGGAAGCTGTCCCGGGGTTTCTACTCGGTGGGTGGCTAGTGGAGTGTACCCAGGTAGATTAGAAAAGGTAGCGCTCTTTGCTGCTATCAGTTCTCGTACCTGAATACGCTCTTGAGGACTTAGCCGCTCCCCCAGTTGAACCCCCTGGGAGGGTTCCTTCTGCTCCTCCTGCTCTAACAGATCGGGAAGGGGCAGGTTCTCCTGATCTTCGGAGGCGGGCGTGCAAATAGCTGCCACGTCCTCCGTCCGCTCGTGGTAGGGTTTGAGCATGTTCACATGGAGCATGCGTCTCTTCCCTACTCCGGAGCATGGGCCGATCACATAGGTGGTATCGCATCTCTGCTCTACCACCTGGTATGGGCCCTGCCAGACGGCCTGTAGTTTATCGGTGCGGACTGGTTTAAGGATTAGCACCTTCTGCCCCACTTGAAAACTACGGTCTCTGGCCCCTCTGTCATACCAACGACGCTGTCGTTGTTGGGCGGCCTGGAGGTTGGTGCGCACCGCCTGGGTCAATTCCTCCAGGCGATCCCGGAACGCCAGCACGTAGGGTACAATAGGGGTCCCATCTGCACTACTCTCTCCCTCCCAATGCTCCCTAATGAGATCCAACGGCCCCCGGACCCTTCTCCCAAACAATAGTTCAAAGGGGGAAAAACCCGTAGACTCTTGGGGCACCTCTCTGTATGCGAACAACAGATGGGGAAGGAATCGTTCCCAGTCCTTATGGGTCTCTCCGAATGTTCGAAGCATCTGTTTTAGGGTACCGTTGAATCTCTCACATAATCCATTGGATTGCGGGTGGTACGCGGAGTTAATGATCGGCTTTATGCCACATATCCTCCATAACTGCTGAGTAACCTCAGCCGTGAATTGGGTCCCCCTATCTGAGACCATTTCCTGTGGGAACCCTACTCGGGAGAAGATTTTCATCAAGGCTTCGGCTACGGTCTCCGCGTGGATATTAGTTAGGGCAATCGCCTCGGGGTACCGGGTGGCGTAGTCCACCACGGTCAGGATATACCGTTTCCCAGAGGGGCTGGGCTTTGGTAGTGGTCCTACTATATCTACTGCTACCCGGCTGAACGGTTCCTCAATTATGGGGAGGGGACATAGTTTTGCCTTATGGCGATCCCCCCTTTTGCCTACCCTCTGGCACACATCACAGGAGGTACAATATTGCCTTACGTCTTTGGAAATCCCGGGCCAAAAGAATGCGTGCGTTAAGCGATATCGGGTCCGGGTCATCCCTAGATGGCCGGACAGAGGGATGTCATGGGCGATTCTTAGTAACTCCTGCCTATATTTCTGGGGTACTACTAGCTGCTTGGTTTGGAGCGTCACAGAGCTGCCTATGGCCCGTTCCGCCACCCGGTACAGTAACTTCTTTTCCCATACGTACCGTTCTCCCTCCCGCCCCACCTGGTCCGTGTCTACCCTATCTCGGTACACCTGCAGTGTGGGGTCTGTCTGAACCTCAGCTTCAAATGTGGTCGGGGTGTCCCAAGTCATGTCGGTCAAGGGGGGGTCATGGTGTCTTACCTGAGCCTCAGAGTGTGCGGGGAATGCCGTGGTGCGAGCCTGTTGCCGGGTGGTTACCGGATGCGCCTCTTGGGAAGGGGCCTGGGGAAGAAACGCAGAAGTCATCGGGCCCAAGTCATTCCCCAAAACAACATCGGCCGGTAGTTTCTTCATTATGGCCACCTCTACAACCCCCTCCCCAGCACCCCAGTTCAAATGCACTTTGGCCGTGGGTAACCGGTACATAGCTCCCCCTGCTACCCGGACTGCCACTGATCCGCCAGTGTGGGCCGTATCTGGAATTAAATGAGGGGCCACTAAGGTCAAGGTGGCTCCCGAGTCCCGCAGCCCCTGCACTTCTTTCCCTCCCACAAATACAACTTGGCGATGATGCTGCCGGTTGTCCGTGGCTTGCACCGACATCACCTCGTACAGAACCCCCAATGGTTCTTCGGTTGATAGACTTGTCAGCTCCGAGTGGTCCGGTTCGGTGTGGTAGAAATGGGCCACTGCCCTTGGCGCGGAGTTTTGCCGTACTTGGTTCCACGCCTGCCTGCTCCGATTCTGGGTGCACTCCCGGGACATATGCCCCCACTGCCGGCAGGTATGGCATTGTATGTTGGCCCTGCCATTGTAGCGTGATGGCGGTGGGGGGTTTCCTGATGGTGGCCGGAATGGAGTAGCGTTGGTGGGTGTGGAGATGGTTGGGTGGTGTGGTACAGCTGGTCTCAGGGGAGCCCTGTTGGGAAGCCCATGATGCCTTCGGGCGTCAAAATGCTGATCCGCCAACCGGGCGGCTTCGGTTAGGGTGAGGGGTTTCCTGTCCCTTACCCATTCTTGTGCCTCAGGTGACAGTCCGTTAAAAAATTGTTCCAGCAAGATGAGCTGGCGCAGTTCCTCCATTGTGGTAGCTTGGCTCGCCTGAATCCATCCTTGCGACGCTTGGTCGAGCTTATGTGCCCACTCAGCGTGGGAATCTTTCTCGGGCTTCCTCAATCCTCGAAATTTACGCCGGTATGCCTCCGGGGTTATGGCATACCTCTCCAGAATTGCCCTCTTAACTTTAAAATAGTCCTTGCTATCTTCTCTGGGCACAGCGCGATACGCCTCGGCTGCTCGTCCTGCCAACTTGCCTGCCAGTAGGGGTACCCACATAGCCTGTTCTAGATCATGTAGGTCGCACAACCGCTCAAAATCCTGCAGGTATCCGTCAATCTCGTCTTTCTCCTCGCAGAATGCTTTAAATGCCTGGTAAGGTATTTTCTGCTTCACTGGAGCGCAGAATGAATTGGCGATGGATTCTGCCCTGGATGGTGACCTCTGGTGTTGCTGTGCCATAATATAATCCTGGACGTCCGCCATCAGTATAGTTAAGATGTCCAGGGTTACTGGCTGTGGTACAAATTCCAGCCGGGTTCTCAGTTCCCTCTGGTACGGTGTTTCCTCTCTGGCAGGTGGGGGTGGACTGCTGTGTGCTTGGTCGCCCTCCATTAGCTCTGCAATCAGGACTGCTTTCGATTTATTGCTAGCGCTTTTCCCTCTAGCCTCCAGCAGCTCCTTTAGCGTCTGTCTCTTTAACGCCGTGTAATCAGTCCCCATTCACTGATCGCTTTCGTCTGCTTGTTTCATACGAATTGCCTTTCCGTTCGGTAATTCCTTTCATTCGAATGCGCTGTATTCGGCTGTAGAGTTGGATCCCGTCGCTTGCCACCAATTGTAGCGGAACGCCAATATAAAATCCACGAATTCCGCTGGTCCAGAACGAATCCACAGTCAAGCGCTGAAAACACCAAGGCAATATCCCCAACCTCCCAATAACCGGACGAGACACAGTTTTGGGAGTCAACTGCCAATCCTTTATTCAGCACGACAATTTATACAAGTCCCCATGCAAGGGGTCTCCTGAGTCCCTTCCCAGGGGCATTCCCAGAGGGGACTACATGGGGGACTTATAGTATAACATATTTCTCCCATCAGGCACTGCTGCACGAGAGGGATCATCCTCCCAGAATGCACCGTTAAGGGGATTATCCCCTCGTGCAGCAGAACCGGCAATTCATATAAAAATACATAACTTTTAAAATACACGGTGGATTTACACGAATGGACGTTCGGTAGATAGCTGGGGTCTGGGCGCATCATTCGTGAGATTGCTGCTCAGATCCCAGCCAAATTAACCGAACGCCGCACAGAAAACACATTTCTTACAAAACCCACAAAAGGAACCGATTGCTTTGGGTGAACTTGGTCCTGAAACTCCCGAACGTCTGGGAGGCTCAGCGGTGTTCGTGCCGTCGAATAACTATTGGTAGTAGTATGCGTTCGACGACACGAACCCGCTGACGAACAAGGGATCCAAGATGGCCGACCGCCGCATGGTCGGTAGTCGAACGACGGCCACCCAGGAGAGCCTCTAATAACCGATTGCAACAATGTTGCAATCGGTTAACTAGCGCCACACGCCTCTAAGTGTGTGGGCTATTAGGGGGTATCGCGTTCGGTTCACGAACGGCTTTCTAAAGTGCCGTTCGTGAAACGAAAGAAAATCCCCATACCAAAACCGCCAATTGCATTCGGCGGAAACAGTATTACAGGCAACACGGAAAATACCTTAACATCTACATATGGGTACAGCGCATATTTCGCCCGACCTAGTGGCAACCCTTAAAGGCACAGTCTCTGGTTATTGTCCAAGTGGCTAGGTTTGCCACAACGTCATTCCAGCCCAAGGCATATTAAACAGCGTGCTGGAGGAGTGAGGGGCTGCCCCACACTGGACCCCAGGGAGGTAGGAAGGATGGAGGTCTGAGTCTGTGAGTGTTTGACTGTCAGTGAGTGTGTGTGTGTGTCTGTCTGTCATTGAATGTCTTCCTGTGTGTGTGTGTGTGTGTGTGTGTGTGTGTGTGTCTGTCAGTGAGTGAGTGTATGTATGTCAGTGAGTGTAGGTCACATACTGTGTGTATGTCAGTGAGTGAGTGTATGTCTCTCAGTGAATGTCTGTCATGGATCTTTGCCTAGGGTGGCAGAAATCCATGGACTGGCCCTGGGAAGGCATTGTAGTCAATGCTCTCCTATGAACTTCCATGTCATGTGACTGAGTTTTACGCTGTCAGTGCAGTGGAAGCAACTCTACAGGCTCTTAGGAAAAAGGCAGCTAGAGGTGGGTTTAACCCTACAATGTAAACATGGCAGTTTAAAAAAAAATCCAATATTTTACATCACACGGTTAAAAGGACAGTAACAATGCACTCTGACCACGTCATTGCGATAAAGAGGTCTGGGTTACCTTAGTGTCCCTTTAAGCATCCCTTTAAGAGATACAAAAGATCAGCTAAATAAGGTTAAGAAATTTGTAACATCAAGGAGATACATGGCCAAAAAGCATCTGGACAATGAGAGGGAATGTTAAATAAAAGGAATGCCAAAAGTGCAGAAAAAACAGCAGTCTGACCTTGTGTGGAGAAATGAATCAGTAATTAGTTGCCATTTCTAAAGTCGATGCATATGTTGAGAGAACATAGAAACATGAGATCCCACCCTACTAAACGTTAGCGCAGAACATATTGAGTGTCACAAGGTGTTGGTGAATTATACAAAGACTTTTGGTGTGTGATATGAATTTTGACTTTTGTAGTTTATATATGGATATACATCGCAATTATTTTCTCACTTAAAAGTAGGTGGAAAGGGTGTCATCTTTAAAAGATACTTATTGCATAAAGGTAGGAATATGTCAAACTGACGATGCCTTGGCTGGGTGAGCTGTCCATAGGGCGTTGCATGATTTAATAGGGTCTGGCCCACCTGCACATAAATCTGAAACATATATAGCCCACCCTATTACTAATTTGGACAACACTTATCTGTATGATGCAACATTTCCAAATACATGTGACAGCTGAAATTTCTCAGAATTCTCTATCCAGGGATAGCAATGTCCTTGGTAAAACATGTGAATGCTCCATCAGCTTTATTAATAGGACAAGAGGTTCATTTTTATCTAATTTATTTATTTTGAATGTTTCCTCATATATTGTTATCAACATTATTTGTGGTCACAATAAAACAAATCTACAAGTTCCCGGTGACTTATTTTAATGAGTGCTACAAACCTTGTACCTTAGAGCTCATGCTTTTTGGCATGAGGAACGTCTGAAAGAAGTGCCTTTTAAAGTGAGACACCATAGTTCGCTACACAATTCCCCCAAATGGACATGGCTATGTACCCCCCTCTTTAATGATGCTCTAAATTATGAATGCTGGATTAATTGCCCTAAAATGCCACACAATATTGACAATTGTTTTGTTTTTTCAAGTCAGCATTTCTCATGCAAATATAGTGAATCCCCTCCCACAGTCCATGGATTTCCTCATTGTATCATTAACAAATTATCACTTCTGCGTTTGGGTGGGAGAATATGGGAAAGGGGATTCAAGCTCCATGTCCATGTGAAAATGACCTTAGCTCTCACTGCGTATCACATATATACAGAGATTCTCATAAAATATCTTATTGTCGGGATCTGGTCAGGAAGGGGTGCTGACATAGTGTCTCAGCAATTGGAACCCAAAGTGCAGGGAATGAGGACACAACATAATGAGATAAAATGAAACAAACAGATGCTTAATGCACAAAAGCAAGTTTCAGTAATACAATAGAAATAAAACAGACATGCTCTGCAAATAAACAGGGGGAATCAGAATCCAGTGAGCAGCTTTCAAGATATCCAAAACTATTTTTGGACCAAATCCCTCTGTCCCTCTCTTCTATCCCAATTTCTCTCTTTACTTGGAGCTCCATATTGTTGGTGTCTCTGAGTGTACAACAGAGCTCCACGTCAATAATACTCCCAGTAATGTGTATGAGTGTATAACAGAGCTCCACAGCAATAATACTCCCAGTAATATGTCTGAGTGTATAACAGAGCTCCGCAGCAATAATACTCCCAGTAATGTGTCTGAGTGTATAACAGAGCTCCACAGCAATAATACTCCCAGTAATGTGTCTGAGTGTATAACAGAGCTCCACAGCAATAATACTCCCAGTAATGTGTCTGAGTGTATAACAGAGCTCCACAGCAATAATACTCCCAATAATGTGTCTGAGTGTATAACAGAGCTCCACAGCAATAATACTCCCAGTAATGTGTCTGAGTGTATAACAGAGCTCCACAGCAATAATACTCCCAGTAATGTGTCTGAGTTTATAACAGAGCTCCACAGCAATAATACTCCCAATAATGTGTCTGAGTGTATCACAGAGCTCCACTGCAATAATACTCCCAGTAATGTGTATGTGTGTATAACAGAGCTCCACAGCAATAATACTCCCAGTAATGTGTCTGAGTGTATAACAGAGCTCCACAGCAATAATACTCCCAATAATGTGTCTGAGTGTATCACAGAGCTCCACAGCAATAATACTCCCAATAATGTGTCTGAGTGTATCACAGAGCTCCACAGCAATAACACTCCCAGTAATGTGTCTGAATGTATAACAGAGCTCCACAGCAATAATACTCCCTGTAATGTGTCTGAGTGAATAACAGAGCTCCACAGCAATAATACTCCCAGTAATGTGTCTGAGTGTATAACAGAGCTCCACAGCAATAATACTCCCAGTAATGTGTCTGAGTGTATAACGGAGCTCCACAGCAATAATACTCCCAGTAATGTGTCTGAGTGTATAACAGAGCTCCACAGCAATAATACTCCCAGTAATGTGTCTGAGTGTGTAACAGAGCCCCACAGCAATAATACTCCCAGTAATGTGTCTGAGGGTATAACAAAGCTCCACAGCAATAATACTCCCAGTAAGTGTCTGAGTGTATTTCAGAGCTCCACAGCAATAATACTCCCAGTAATGAGTCTGAGTGTATAACAGAGCTCCACAGCAATAATACTCCCAGTAATGTGTCTGAGTGTATAACAGAGCTCCACAGCAATAATACTCCCAGTAATGTGTCTGAGTGTATAACAGAGCTCCACAGCAATAATACTCCCAGTAATGTGTCTGAGTGTATAACAGAGCTCCACAGCAATAATACTCCCAGTAATGTGTCTGAGTGTATAACAGAGCTCCACAGCAATAATACTCCCAGTAATGTGTCTGAGTGTATAACAGAGCTCACAGCAATAATACTGCCAATAATGTGTCTGAGTGTATAACAGAGCTCCACAGCAATAATACTCCCAGTAATGTGTCTGAGTGTATAACAGAGCTCCACAGCAATAATACTCCCAGTAATGTGTCTGAGTGTATAACAGAGCTCCACAGCAATAATACTCCCAATAATGTGTCTGAGTGTATCACAGAGCTCCACAGCAATAATACTCCCAGTAATGTGTATGTGTGTATAACAGAGCTCCACAGCAATAATAATCCCAGTAATGTGTCTGAGTGTATAACAGAGCTCCACAGCAATAATACTCCCAATAATGTGTCTGAGTGTATCACAGAGCTCCACGGCAATAACACTCCCAGTAATGTGTCTGAATGTATAACAGAGCTCCACAGCAATAACACTCCCAGTAATGTGTCTGAGTGAATAACAGAGCTCCACAGCAATAACACTCCCAGTAATGTGTCTGAGTGTATAACAGAGCTCCACAGCAATAATACTCCCAGTAATGTGTCTGAGTGTATAACAGAGCTCCACAGCAATAATACTCCCAGTAATGTGTCTGAGTGTATAACAGAGCCCCACAGCAATAATACTCCCAGTAATGTGTCTGAGTGTATAACAAAGCTCTACAGCAATAATACTCCCAATAATGTGTCTGAGTGTATAACAGAGCTCCACAGCAATAATACTCCCAGTAATGTGTCTGAGTGTATAACAGAGCTCCACAGCAATAATACTCCCAGTAATGTGTCTGAGCTGTAGTAACTGAGTGTATGCTCCACAGCAAAAACACTCCCAGTAATGTGTCTGAGTGTATAACAGAGCTCCACAACAATAATACTCCCAGTAATGTGTCTGAGTGTATAACAGAGCTCCGCAGCAATAATACTCCCAGTAATGTGTCTGAGTGTATAACAGAGCTCCACAGCAATAATACTCCCAGTAATGTGTCTGAGTGTATAACAGAGCTCCACAGCAATAATACTCCCAGTAATGTGTCTGAGTGTATCACAGAACTCCACAGCAATAATACTCCCAGTAATGTGTCTGACTGTATAACAGAGCTCCACAGCAATAATACTCCCAGTAATGTGTCTGACTGTATAACAGAGCTCCACAGCAATAATACTCCCAGTAATGTGTCTGAGTGTATAACAGAGCCCCACAGCAATAATACTCCCAGTAATGTGTCTGAGTGTATAACAGAGCCCCACATCAATAATACTCCCAGTAATGTGTCTGGATGTATAACAGAGCTCCACAGCAATAATACTCCCAGTAATGTGTCTGAGTGTATAACAGAGCTCCACAGCAATAATACTCCCAGTAATGTGTCTGAGTGTATAACAGAGCCCCACGGCAATAATACTCCCAGTAATGTGGTCTGAGGTATAACAGAGCCCCACATCAATAATTCTGTGTAATGTGTCTGATGTATAACCAGAGCCCACAGCAATAATATTCCCAGTAATGTGCCCTGAGGTATAACAGAGCCCACAGCAATAATACTCCCAGTAATGTGTCTGAGTGTATAACAGAGCCCCACGGCAATAATACTCCCAGTAATGTGTCTGAGGTATACCAACAGAGCCCCAACGCAAATAATACTCCCAGTAATGCAGTCTGAGTGTATAACAGAGCCCCACGCAATAATACCCCAGTAATGTGTCTGAGTGTATAACAGAGCCCCACGGCAATAATACTCACAGTAATGTGTCTGAGTGTATAACAGAGCCCCACGGCAATAATACTCCCAGTAATGTGTCTGAGTGTATAACAGAGCTCCACAGCAATAATACTCCCAGTAATGTGTCTGAGTGTATAACAGAGCTCCACAGCAATAATACTCCCAGTAATGTGTCTGAGTGTATACCAGAGCTCCACAGCAATAATACTCCCAGTAATGTGTCTGAGTGTATAACAGAGCTCCACAGCAATAATACTCCCAGTAATGTGTCTGAGTGTATAACAGAGCTCCACCGCAATAATACTCCCAGTAATGTGTCTGGGTGTATAACAGAGCTCCACCGCAATAATACTCCCAGTAATGTGTCTGAGTGTGTAACAGAGCTCCACCGCAATAATACTCCCAGTAATGTGTCTGAGTGTGTAACAGAGCTCCACAGCAATAATACTCCCAGTAATGTGTCTGAGTGTATACCAGAGCCCCACAGCAATAATACTCCCAGTAATGTGTCTGAGTGTATACCAGAGCCCCACAGCAATAATACTCCCAGTAATGTGTCTGAGTGTATACCAGAGCCCCACAGCAATAATACTCCCAGTAATGTGTCTGAGTGTATAACAGAGCTCCACAGCAATAATACTCCCAGTAATGTGTCTGAGTGTATAACAGAGCTCCACCGCAATAATACTCCCAGTAATGTGTCTGCGTGTATAACAGAGCTCCACAGCAATAATACTCCCAGTAATGTGTCTGAGTGTATAACAGAGCTCCACAGCAATAATACTCCCAGTAATGTGTCTGAGTGTATAACAGAGCCCCACGGCAATAATACTCCCAGTAATGTGTCTGAGTGTATAACAGAGCTCCACGGCAATAATACTCCCAGTAATGTGTCTGAGTGTATAACAGAGCTCCACGGCAATAATACTCCCAGTAATGTGTCTGAGTGTATAACAGAGCTCCACGGCAATAATACTCCCAGTAATGTGTCTGAATGTATAACAGGGAGCAGAATAAGTTCCCAGTAACTTCTGCTCCTTAACGTACAATAGGCTTTGATGCAGTAAGGTGAGATTGACCAAAAAGTAGATCCCCAGCTGTTGTAAAATTCAAGATTTTCCTAATCTTGACATCAGAAAATATAGATTTTTATTAAAGACAG
>OW240923.1:122231465-122314127 GCA_933207985.1 Pelobates cultripes | reverse complement strand
TAATTTACCTCACATTAAATGGGCACTATAGTCCCCAGAACCACTGCAGCTTAATAAAGTTGTTCTGGTGTCTATAGTTTGTCCCTGCAGGCTTTTTAATGTAAACACACACTGTGTGCAGCACTGGCATTAGTTCATATGGGTGGGGCATTGCGATGTTCCGGGGGGGGGGGAGGGGGGGCGGCAAATCTTTCTTTTGGCTAGGGCGGCAAAAATCCTTGCACCGGCCCTGAATCCCCGCTTAATGGATACGTGGAGAGGTATAGATATCTTTGGATCCGTACACGGACCCATTCTGTCCTCTCTCCACATACTGATCCGAAGAATTTGTTTCCATCCAGTCCACACAGAGAATATCTTCCTACATAGACCATTGGGTGTCCATCTGGCATAATCCAGGACTCTGTTTCGGTATTTTTTTTTTTCTCTTTTGAGTATTATGCAATAACTCTCTTTACTTAACTCCAGCAACAAAGACATATTTTCAATAAAGTTTAGTGAATAAAACACAAAAAACAAAGTAACTGAGATGGAACACTCGGTAGCCAATCAGCATCCAACATAGTGAATGATGTCCATTCTCCTTCCTCTTTCGAGCTGCGATTCTAGATGTATATGGTAGAGTGAACTCCAAGGATAAGAACGACGAAACTCCAAACAGGATTAAGCTGAAACTTAAAGAAAAGGGTGAGTTAATGGGAGGGATAATACTCGCCTCCTGTCTGTAATAAAATCTTTATTTACTGACATCAAGACTAGGAAAATCTTGAATTTTGTAGAAAGACAGGAGGCTCTTATTATGCATGTTAAAAGCTGAATAATCATAGAAATATATATTAAATACATTGTTAAGATATTACAATATTATTTTTGAAACATGCATGCTAGGTTTAAAATAAAACTGTTTAAATGTTGATTCTGAAGACCAATCTGCAGTTTTTAACAGGTCTGATGAAGAGCCTCCTGCTTAACACACTTTAGTAGACATAGTTACTCTTGAAGAGTGAACTCCAAACATTGAAATATCAATATCTGCCATAGACATAGTTTGTCTTACCTATCTGGCTAAAGATATAGAGTAGACAGGCAGAAAAGGTTTATGAAAAGAGATTTGCAATTGGGAGAAATTGAAATTAGAATTTCTTATAGATGAGGTTTTAAGACAATTGACAGCACATAGAAGAGGGTGGTCAGAAACAGAAGTATAGAACACAGAGCGGAGATTAGTTTTGGTACGTCTAACAATAGAGAAATTAACACTATCAGGAGTATATTGTCATTAATAAGGTCTAAAGCATTTATGAAATGAGGCATAGTAATGTGGTAAGTTTAAACAAAAGCAATTTTATAGATAATGAGTCATTGTCACCCCACGTTTCTATTAACTGGAGTACCAGAGTAACATCCCAAGTAGAATGATATTTAGGGCATGGCGGACACTTATATCTGATACCCTTTATAAGACTGCAGACTAAGGGATGTTTGGCTGCAGAAGATAAACCAATTGGCAATGATTTGAATTGCCATTTCTTCCCTTCCCATATGAATTGTAAATAATTCTGACATGAATTGTGAATAGGTACCATGAGGTACGCATCCTTCAAATCTATTTTGATCAACCAGTCGTTGAGTATCAATAGGTCTTTGAGATAATACATTTCCTCCATTTTGAAATGGTGGTATCTGACAAAATTGTTTAAATATTTTAAATTTATGACTGGTCTGTGACCAGTATGTTTGTTTTTCACCAAGAATAAATAACTTATGAAGCCTGGGCTGCTCAGGGCACCTGACATTTTTTGAGCATAAATTTAATATTTCTTGATGGACCAGAGCTTGGTCTTGGATCGAAAATGTTATTGGGAAAGGTACTTTTCTTTAAATAGGATATGATATAAAAATCTATGTTGTATCCCAGAACAGTGTCTAGTATCCAAGAATCATTTGTAATCTGAATCCAAACGTGGAAATGTGACGAGACCAATCTCGCCACATTGCATTGGAGAAGCCTGGTTGCTCGCCTGTTGCCTTTGGATTATGGCCCCATGTTAAAAGGCTTGATTTTCCCCTGCCGGGTCATTTGGTGCTTGCCCTGTTTGAGCGGTGATACCCCAGATAGCTATGCCATGGAGCCCATTCGTATAATGAAAGACTATGGGAAAGACTTTGGCTCCATGGCAATTGAACTGTATGTGTGTGGTCTGAGCGCCATTCAGTAATAATGTGCGCTCAGATCTGAACTATCTGGGGATATGTTGAATGTACCTGTTTTGTGCAATGGATGCACAGTTATATGTTTTTATGTGTTTTATTTTTTTTTTGCTGCCATGTGCTTAATTGAGTTTTGCCTCTGTCCTTGGAGATAATTTGATTACTTCCCAATTATCTCCAGGATAGAAGACTCTGTGGAACTGGTTTTGGGCAGAAAAGCCATGCTTCATTTGGTCACAAAGGACTTTGATCTATCTTTTGAACTAATGGACCAATTTGGATGATTTTGACATATGTTTGTATTTGGAGAATGCTGATTCACATTTTATGTGAATGTGATGCATACTTTATGAATGAATAATCTGGAAAAACTGTATTTCTCTGGCTGTAATAATTACATTATCCATTGTGTAAGGTAATTGTATCACAGGCAGAGGGGAGGATTTTGTGTGGGAGTGTCTGAGTGTATTGTACGTGTTTATTGGTTGTTTTCAAAAACCCTGTGGGTGGTACTAATGTGTAAGAATGTGTACATAAGAACAATAAACCCACAGCTCTGACTGTTCACTACTTGACCCTCAACACAGAGCTTTGTCTCGTTCTTGGGGGGATTTATTGTATGCTGTTCCAGTTCGACTGCTAGGAGTGTTAACCTATTTGTATGGTTTTTCCTATTCGGCTGTTTATGGCATTCATATGGTTTCCTGTTCGGCGAATTGGTGTTCTGCAGTAGCTGTGCCTTTGTCTCTGGAAGGGAAGATCTACTAAACGGCGGTTGCTGAGGGTGCCGTTACAGGAAATAACAAGTGAGTCTGCCCCCTAACCCTTCTAGGGAAGAAAGGGGAATTGTCGTATGTACCGGATGAAGATCTGAAGCAAGACTTTCCTGGTGGCCTCTTGATCTCCAAGGTCTGCCACATAGTGGGAAGAATGGAGTTGTTTTTTTGGGTGTCATATGAGGGCCTGGTGGGCAGGAAGGTGTTCCTTGGAACCTGTCTATGTTGAAAGGAGCGCCTGGAAGAGCTTCCTTCCTCTTCCAGCCCTTCCAAAAACCTTAGAGTTGAATACTTTCCTCAGAGATGACTGAGCCTTATCAAGGGAGCTAAATAAATTGACATATTTATTAATGTCTTTAATAAAAGATTCTCCAAATAGGAGACCTTCAGCAGCTTGTCCAGGTTGAGAAGTGGCTGACAACTGAGGGTCAATTTTCGTTAAAATAGACATGCGGCGTTCGCTGATCAGAGCTGCGTTAGCATTCCCCATAAAGCATGCAATGCGTTGGGTCCAACCTCTCAAAATATCAATGCTGGGAGGAATTCCAGAAGCTGCAACTTGTTCTAAAGTCTCAAACATTTTTGCCACAAGGCCAGATATGTCCATTAATTTATCTTGACAAGATTTTAGTGATTTGTCAAGTCCTTTACTTGGGTTCTTCCCTGATTTTGTTAAAAATTGCATAATAGTGGGATCTAGATCAGGGGTCTAAGGGCATTTAGCTCTTAGCTTATTTCTAGCCACTTGGTCAAGGGGTTTCCTCAACCAGCATTCAAGATATTTGGCTACATGAGCCATAGGGACACATTCAGCTGACCTAGGGTGCTTAATATGGTCTGGGTCAAATAATGGTTTCCCATTAACATCCATTATAATATTCTCTTTGTCAGATTTAGAGAGAAGCTCAGTTGCTTCTGAAACAGATGAATAATTTGAGGCAGAATCAGATTCAGATTTTTAGATGAGTCATCATTCGGGGAGATTTTATAGGAGTTAGTTTTGCTCCTGTGAATGGCCTTCCAAGCTTGTCTGTCTTCCTCAGGAGCAGAGGGTCTTTTGAGTGATTAATTACATGCTTCAGTTTTGTGTGAGACCTGCATTTTGTTCTTATCTTGGTCCTTCCCCACTTTATGTGACTTAGAACAGCCAGGGGATTCTAAAGGACCATCAAAGCAGTGTTTGTGTTTCTGGGTGGCCTTCCCAGACCTCCTTAATCCTTGAGCTAAATTCCGTTTTGACTCCACAGGTGACCAGAATTGGTCTGAAGGAGAATTAATTAAGTGAGTCTTATCACTAGGTTTTGATATGCTTATGGCCTGAGCCACAGACTTTGCAATTGTTTCTTGCATGGAAGACATTGCAGTATAAATTGCAGATGAAACTGATTTGTGAACGGATAGGTCTACAATATTTTGTAAAGAATCCTCAGTGAGGATTTCACAGACATGAGTAGCACCAGCTTTTGGTGACTGAGAAGGAGTTTGTCTAATTTCTTTAGAATTCATTGTTCAATTTAGGCAGCAATATGCCATGTCAATCTGCAGTTGCTAAGGCCAGTAAGGTTTTGTCATGTATAAATAGGGGCATAAATTCTCGGGATGAAAATATAATTTTGCCTCTTTATAAATCGCTGGTAAGACCATACCTTGAATATGCTGTGCAATTTTGGGCACCTGTTCTAAATAAAGATATCATGGCACTAGAAAAAGTGCAGAGACGAGCTACGAAATTGATAAAAGGCATGGAGCATTTTAGTTATGAAGAAAGGTTAACAAATTTAAACCTCTTTAGTTTGAAAAAATGGCGCCTGAGAGGGGATATGATAACATTATACAAATGTATTCGGGGCCAGTACAAACCATTATCTGGAAATCTATTCATAAACAGGGCTATACATAGGACACAAGGTCACACATTTAGGCTGGAAGAAAGGAGATTTCATCTAAGGCAAAGAAAAGTTTTTTTTACAATAAGAACTATAAGGATGTGGCATTCTCTGCCTGAAGAGGTGGTTTTATCAGAGTCCATACAGATGTTTAAACTGAAATTGGATAAATACTTACAAAAACATAACATACAGGGATATAATTTCTAATTAGTGGGGTAATAGCTACTTGATCCAAGGAGACATCTGACTGCTATTTTGGGGTCAAGAAGGAATTTTTTCCTAGTTTGTGGCAAAATTGGAAGCGCTTCAGACCAGGTTTTTTGCCTTCTTTTGGATCAACAGCAACAACATTTGTGAGGAAAGCTGAACTTGATGGACGCAAGTCTCTTTTCAGCTATGCAACTATGTAACTATGTAACAATATTGCAACAAATTGTAATTTGTAAATAGTAAAATAATGTTGCAAAAGATTAGGTAAAATCCTGACAGGAAAGTCATATAATTTCAAACTTACAATAATTACCAACAAAGAGCAACAAAGTTGCGGAGAAAAGGCGTGCTGAGGTAAAGTGGGAGGGAAAGTTAGCTGAGAACCAACTAACTGGAATTCCCGACAATAATAATGACATCAATCTGTGAGGGTCTAACTGAAATCGCGCATGCAGCGATTCGTATGAAAAATTAAGCTGAACAGTGCAATACACGTTTGTACAAAAAAAAACAGCGTGAGTATGATAAACAAATACAAAAAAACGAATGGCTGTGATTCGCGAAAAATCTACCAAACGTGAGTCATTCGAAATAATTGAATAGTTTGTATGAAAACTACTGAACGCAGACAAACCACAAACTCAATTCAGATGAAAAGGAACGAATGCCAGTGTACATAAACCAAATATGTATATTTAAACAAAAATAATAAGAAAAATATATAAATTTACTTCAGAAAACATACAAAATAAAGGAATATATATATATATACATATATATATATATAAATATATATTTAACCAAACCAGAAGATATATATATTTATATATATGAAAGAGGAAGAATATTGGGGATCATTCACTATATAGACTATGCCCAATGCTTTTTGGCTACCGAGTGTCCCATCTCAGTTACTCTGTTTTTTGTCTTTTATTCACTAAACTATATTGAAAAAATGTCTTTGCTGCTGGAGTTAAGTAAAGAGAGTTAATGCATAATACGAGCCTCCTGTCTTGCTATAAAATTTCAGTTTATATGATGCTGTACCAGCCATTAAGCTGGCCAAGTATAAATAAGTAGGCGTTGTCACTTTCCAAGGGATCTACCGTTTGTCCACGAATGTGAACTGGACGTGTCTGTGAGTTTTGGATTTTCAAAAGACCACTAACAGTCAGCTAATGGTTAAAGTAAAAGAGCTGCTGCGTAAGAGTTTGTGATAAGCAGTGAAAGGCACAAAGTCCCCCGTTTTTCAAAATCGTTATCACCTGTATGTAGGAGAATAATCCACATTTTCCTCCCACAAACCCCCACCCATGAGTTTCAGGTGGGGGCCCTAAAAGACAATGAGGGGAACCTATTGTTCCCCACCCATGGATGATGGGTGGGGGCCCTAAATGACAATGGTGGAGGTGACATATTGTCCTCCCTCCCCAGCCCCCTACCCATGAGCAGTGGGTGGGGCACTAAAAGACAGTGGGGGGACCTATTGTCCCACGCCCCATCCATGGGCAACGGGTGGGGGCCATAAATGGGGGTAAAAGTAAAATAAATAAAACCTCAACTACAAAACTCCATACCAGCCCTAAGCCCGTAACCCTTCTAACAGTAGAACTAAACACCAAGAAGGTCGCATCCAGTGAAGTTGATGGCAGACAATCTTTAGGGTATGGACGAGGTATGAAAACATTAGATATTTCACAAAAAATTAAGCGTGATCATCGCACTATTAAGAGAGCACAGACGGGCAGACGGGTTCGTGCAGATAAAGGCACATCGAGGAAGATTTCTGCCAGATCCATACATCGGATCAAGAGCAGCTGCTAAAATACCATTACATAGCATCAAACAGATATTTGAATCTGCTGGTACCTCTGGAGTCCCACGGACATCAAGGTGTAGAGTCCTCCAGAGTCTTGCAACTGTGCATAAACCTTCTATTCGGCCACCACTAACCAATGCTCACAAGCAGAAATGGCTGCATTGGGCAGAAAAATACATGAATTTTCAAACTAATTTTCAAACAATCCTGTTCACTGATGAGTGCTGTGCAACCCTGGATGGTCCAGATGGATGGAGTAGTGGACGGCAACCCTGTTCCAACAAGGCTGCAACGTCAGCAAGGCAGTTGTGGAGTCATGTTTTGAGCCGGAATCATGGGAAGAGAGCTGGTTGGCCCCTTTAGGGTCCCCGAAGGTGTAAAGATGACCTCTGCAAAGTATGTGGAGTTTCTGACTGACCACTTTCTTCCCGAACTATGCTTTCCGTAATACAATCATCTTCATGCATGACAATGCACCATCTCATGCTGCAAAGAATACCTCTGCATCAGTGGCTGCTATGGGGATAAAAGGAGAGAAAGTCATGGTGTGGCCTCCATCCTCCCATAACCTCAATCCTATTGAGAACCTTTGGATCATCCTCAAGCAAAAGATCTATGAGGGTGGGAGGCAATTTACATCCAAACAGCAGCTCTGGGAGGCTATTCTGACATCTTGCAAACAAATTCAAGCAGAAACTGTCCAAAAACTCACAAGTTCAATGGATGCAAGACTTGTGAAGTTGCTATCAAATAAGGGGTCCTATGTTAAAATGGAACGTGACCGGTTAAAAAATTTTTAAAAGTTAAAATGTTGTTATAAGTTTGATTGAAATAGCTTTTGATTTCAGTAAATATGCTGCAAAGACAACAAATTAAAAATTTCAGTTCTTTACAACCTATAAAGTGTTTTGAAACTTACTGTGCGTAATAATTTGGAACAGTTCTGTGACGGACCTCTGGCATTCCGACTGAGTACCTCCGCCAATCAATGCTACTAGTGCTTGCTGTGGACTCCAAGCACTCCAACCGACACCATCAGCACTTCAGACCCCACTTCCAGTGATGCAGCTGCGCCGGGGTCTCGCTGTCTCCACCCACCATGGATCCAAGGCCAGGATCCAGCTCCGAGTGGGTGAACCTCTATTTCCCCAGAGAGCGTAACAGAACAGAACAGCTCTTACAAGAGCTCAGTGACTATAGCAAGAGAGTATGACGCGCATAGCAATCCCTTGTAGCAGATTCCCCCAATAAGAAACAGGACTCAGATTGAGGTTGAAGAAGAACTGAGGTTTTTAATGACACACTCTCTGCTTTTATGCAATTCTCCTGTGCAAGGGAGACATCCACAGACAATTATGAATTACCCAATCACACACTGGTTACATCCCACACATCTCCTCCCCTTATAATTTCAATACCCTCCAATGTACCATCATTGAACAAGTGGCCTTGGATGAAAGAGGAGGTGATCTAATGTTATTATTGAGAAAAAGAGAGGGATATTGGATACATACTTTACAAACAATGCAACCTAGGGGACTTAACGTCGATTTTGATTTGGTTTGCTTTCTCTAAATTGACAATCTTGCACTTTTACATTGTTCTTGTATATAGCTTTAATATTGACAAATGTATGTTTTTAGCAATGTTGCTTAATTAACTTCATGTACTTTCTGTGTATTTTTTGGGAATATAATAATAATTTGTTATGCCATATTCTATACTTTTTATTAAAAGAAGAATATTGGCAAGGTTTTACAGTATCTGGATAATATTATCATGTTCTGAGATTATCATTATGAATATAATTAACATTACTTATATATACATATGTTCTTAAATTTTTCTCTCATTAATTGTGGTTGTTCTCCGCTCTTTGAGCGGTGGAACGCATATCAGGTGGAACGTATATCAGGTAGAACGCATAGATAGAGATCCGGAAGAGAGACGTGAGCCGCATTTCCGGTTGCGTCAACAGGTCGCATCCGGAAGCACTACAGATAGACGAACCCGGAAGTAAGTGAACAATTGGAGGAGTTTTTCGGCGCGCCAAACCGGACGGATTTAAAAGCCAAGTACATTATGTGGACAGCTATACCTGCATACAGAAGGACTTTTTTGCCCCTGAGGAAGTTCAAGGACGTTTGAACGAAACGCGTAGGGCTTTTTCACAGTATTTATAGTGTTTAGAGTTTTTTATTATCCTATCAGGTTGTTTTACTTTATTTTATTTTGACCTGCTGGTTATATTTGATCCTGTTGATCCTGTGATTCATCTTATGATCCCAAGACCGGTGGTTTTTTATATGCCTGTTTGCCACTACAATATTGTAAGTGTGCCTTATTATTAAAGTGTATTTTCTTATTAAGACACTCTGCACTATTATGCTGCTTTATTTCCTTCTATGTACATCCTGACGTTCCACTTATCCTGAGATATTCATCGTTCTATAAGATATGCCTACAATCAATTTTGGTTTGTGAGTGTGAATTATCATCTATATTTCCACTCTTCCTTTACCATTAACAGTATTATGCTATGTTTTTTTCTGTTATTATTGTATTGTAGATTTATCCCTATTTTGTTCATCTCCTCCCCTTAGCCTGAGAGGTAACACAATTAGCCGTACAGTTTAAAACATACTTTTTACCCAACTTTCATAACTCTAAAACTATACATCCAATATTAATAAAAGTCACATATTATTAATCAGCACATTTCAAATACAAACATACCCAAAAATCATTTGATTCCGTTCAGCCGTTTAGGAGATAGATATAAGTCACCATTGACCGACCGCAAGCACATTTTCATGCCCAAAACAGTTCCAGAGAATCAAGCCGGTCTATTTCCCATGTTAAAGTTCCAGAGAATCAAGCCGGTCTATTTCCCATGTTAAAGTCAGTTCAAACAGACGAACGGCAACCATTCGAATGAACTGTCGAATGAACTGACAAATGCATTAGTTCCAGAAGGTAAAACTTCAGCGGTGTTTGTGCTGTTCTGTAGCCGATTTTAGTTCCATAAGTTTGACGGCACACACCGCTGACTGCATTCGTATGAATCAAAATGGCCGCCGCCACGTGTTCGGTTTTCTAATGGCGGCCACTTCGACTACTTCGGCACTTCGGCTGCATCCGAAGTGCCATGCCAAAAATGCAGGTCCTTTCCCAAAGTACTTAAAGGGCCAGAAACAGCACAATAAAATACAATATGCCCAAATACTGTATTTAAAGGGCCAGATCTTCCAGGGACCATAATCACATGGCAAGAGTCTGGCAAGTAGTCCTCTCCAGGCACAAGTGACGAAGGGCACTTCGTAACAAGTGCATTGTAAGTTTTTTGTTTAAAAAAAATACTGTTATCATTAGGAGGTTTGTTCAATAAAATTTGAATTGTACTCTTAAAAGTTGATAACATGAGAATTATGCTGACTGTTATTTACATCGATTATTTAGGTAAATGAGAAAAATATAATATGCATAATAATTTGGAACAGGGTGTATTTCCTTTTTTCAATGGAGTAAATAGGTATCTTTGTAACATTACAGGAGACTTCTAATCCTTTGTTCTTTTTCACATTAAATAAATAGCAGACAGGAAACAATGTACAGCAAACAATATGCCACAAAAAAAAATGCAGCAAACAATGTACAGAAAACAATGTACAGCACACAATATGCAACAAACAATATGCAACAAACAATATGCAACAAACAATGTGCAGCAAACAATGTGAAGCAAACAATGTGCAGCAAGCAATGTACAGCAAGCAATGTACAGCAAACAATATGCAGCAAACAATATGCAACAAACAATATGCAACAAACAATGTGCAGCAAACAATGTGAAGCAAACAATGTGCAGCAAGCAATGTACAGCAAACAATATGCAGCAAACAATATGCAACAAACAATATGCAACAAACAATGTGCAGCAAACAATGTGAAGCAAACAATGTGCAGCAAGCAATGTACAGCAAACAATGTGCAGCAAGCAATGTACAGCAAGCAATGTACAGCAAACAATATGCAGCAAACAATGTGCAGCAAAGCGCAGCAAACAATGTGCAGCATACAAAATGCTGTAAACAATGTGCCGCAAACAATGTACAGCAAACAGTGTGCAGCATACAATATGCCACTAACAATGTACAGCAAACAATATGCCACTCTTATTTTTGCGGTATTTAAGAAATTATCAAAATATCTGCCCAGAAATTACAGACCTGTAACTTTAACATCTGTATTGGGTAAATTAAATCCATAGTAATGAAGGGATCGTATTCACAAATTGTGCAAAACAATGTCGTTACTAGTATAAACATGGTTTTACGAAAGATGGGTCATGTTGAAACAGATTGCATTATATATCAATATAGTTCTGGGTGTTGTAGTGGACATGATCTATTTGAATTATTCGAAGGCATTTAATATTGTTCTTCACAACAAGATAATGCATAA
The DNA here is from genome assembly GCA_933207985.1 of Pelobates cultripes. NCBI lineage: Eukaryota > Metazoa > Chordata > Amphibia > Anura > Pelobatidae > Pelobates > Pelobates cultripes. The sequence continues at coordinate 122,302,758 of OW240923.1, read as the reverse complement.
ATTAAAAGCAACTGGTGTTGATGAAAAGGTTTGTTTTTGGATTGCACATTGTGTAAAAGATATAATTATCTTTTACTCTACAATAAGTAGAGTAGTTGCTAATAGTGATGTCCCGAACGGTTCGCTGGCGAATAGTTCCTGGCGAACATAGCGTGTTCGCGTTCGCCACGGATGGCGAACATATGCGATGTTCGGTCCGCCCTCTATTAATTTACTAATACTAAGTAAAAATTACTTAGTATTAGTAAATTGTGCCCCTACTCGCAATACCGCGAGTAGGGGCATGTCTATTAAACAGTGAGCAGCCTGTGGCCCTAAATAAAAATGGCCCTAAATACTAATGGGGGGGGACCTATTGTCCTCCCCCCGGCCCCCACCCCTGAGTGGTGGGTGGGGGCCCTAAAAATAACAATAAGGGGGGGACCTATTGTCCCCCCTCTGGCCCCCATCCCTGAGCAGTGGGTGGGGGCCCTAAAATGAACAATAAGGGGGGGACCTATTGTCCCCCCCGGCCCCCACCCCTGAGTGGTGAGTGGGGGCCCTAAAATGAACAATAAGGGGGGGACCTATTGTCCACCCCCGCCCCCACCCCAGCGCGGCGGGTAGGGGCAATATTGATAATGGGGGACCTACTGCCCCCCTCCAGCCCCCAACCCTGCGTGGCGGGTGGGGGCCATATTGATAATGAGGGGGCGACCTACTGCCCCCCCTGGCCCCCACCCCTGCGCGGCGGGTGGGGGCCATATTGATAATGAGGGGGGGACCTACTGCCCCCCCCGGCCCCCACCCCTGCGCGGCGGGTGGGGGCCATATTGATAATGAGGGGGGGACCTACTATCCACCCCCCCTCCAGCCCCCACCCCTGGGCGGCGGGTGGGGGCCATAAAGATAATGAGGGGGAGGACCTACTGTCCTCCACCTTCCGGCCCCCACCCCTGGGCTGCGGGTGGGGGCCCTAAGTAAATTCCCCCCCCCCAAGGTGACTAGGGGTCCCCAAGCCCCTAGTCACCCACCCCCCCCAAATAAAAATTCCCTACCTACTCCCCTCACCCTAAAAAATAGTGAGGGGGGAATAAAATAACTAACCTGTAAAATAAAAGTAAACTTACCATTAGACGTCTTCTTTTTTCTCAAATCTTCATTTTTCAGCCCCAAAAAAGGCCAAATAAAAAACCATCATAACAGTCGAACTAAAATAAAAATAAAAATCCCGAGCGCAAAAAAAAAAAACAGACGAAAAAGAAAAAACCAGAGCGCAAAAAAATAATCCATCTTCACCCATGGAGGGCTCCGCGCAGATTGAGCTCTGCAGGGCGGGGGAAGGCTTATAAAGCCTTGCCACGCCCTGCAATTAGACTAAGAACACTCTGATTGGTGGGTTTAAGCCAATCAGAGTGCTCTTTGTCATTTTACACAGCGTGGGAAAATTCCAAAGAACTTTCCCACGCTGTGTAAAATGACACAGAGCACTGTGATTGGATGGCTAGTGCAGCTGCTTCTGACACATAAACCTAATAGGGCTATGTCCTCCTAGAGGTTCATGGCTTTCTACCATGGTGGGCTAATAACCTTTTAGAGAAAAGATAAAGATAGAACATAGAAGTTAAGAATACAGAAAGAACAATGAAACAATAAAAAAGACAAAAATTGAAAAGAAATTGATTTTCTATGCTACATCATCATAAAAGATCAACATATGTTTAGGAACAACAAATTAAAAAATCTGGTATTCTGAAACCGGGACACATGGAATGAAGGAACTGTCAGTTATTGAGATTGGGCAAAGATCCATCACAAAAGGAAATTTGATTGTTGTAGAATCTGGAATCTGAAATATGGCACAGTCATTCTATATTACTCTGCTAACATGCCAATTCTCCCACTATCACTTTAACTGTTCTTTGATCTTGTCCATGCAATTCAAAGCATCACTGTACTTTGGAGGGTGTCCCAGCTTCTTCCAATTGGCATTATTGATCCATTCTTCATGGCGATTTTCCAAGCAGTCAAGAAAAGACTTCACACAGAAGATGAAATAAAACTCTCCAAAGTTCAAACACTGCCTAGCAGATATCTGTTCACAAGACCATTAAACTAGCAAACAACAAGTAGAGGCAGCAATAGTTCTCACCAGTCTTATCATATGCACATACTAGTTATGGTTCAGGCATAGAATTTAAAAGAGGAGTTTGATTAAGCCCATAGTATGTTCTACAAGAGGAACATTTCCATTCCTTACCTCACTCTGGATAGTCAGGATAATCCCATCTATAGATATAATCGATAGAGAGCTAATCGGTTTGTCTCAGGGATTGGGGATTTCCAAAATAAATAAATTATTGATACTGTTACCTTTAATGACCGAAGGCCTGCATTACAAACGTGGATCCTTTCTCAATGAAACAAAAGTGGCAACCCATGCTAAAACCAGAAAGTTCGCTCAACTTATCCAAAAGTATAAAGTCCAAAAGTCTTCCATTAAAGTAGATTCCTTTCACATGTCTTACTCTCTTCTAAACAAGTATGTCCCCAATATGAAAAGGGGAAATGGAGAACAGTGAAAAAAATATACACAGAGTGACATCCTTATATTTTTATAAATCTTTAACACAAGATACTAAGTATTAACACTTATATACTAAATATGATAAAAGTAAACCTTTTAATAAGTACAAGTGACTAAGTACATAAAAAAGACAGAGAAACGCATGCATTCATAATATTCATACATAGAATAAAAAAGACAGGATGGAAGAGGGGACCATTGGGAGAAATAGAGCTGGAGGTATCATGCCCAATTATAGACTTTCAGAATGTGGAATTCAAAAGGTCTAAATAATTCTACCAAGGAAGAATTCCTATGCCTCTCTCTAAACAGAAACTGTGCTCCATTTTATATTGGTAAGACATTTGATTATATATTGTTAGACAGTTTATATCTGAAGATCTCCAGTTCCAAGCCATTACAATTTTAGTTGCAAATAAAATATGGGTTATTAAATATTCCTGGCTCTTTTAACTGGTGTGAAAATCGATGTTCCATAAGAACATGTATGGTGTAAGCTCAGAAATAGAAAATTGACAAGAATTGAATTGAGATTTGGTAAAGTCTAGCCTTGCACATTCAACTATGTAAGAAGGTTCTTTTCTCTAAATGTTATCTCCAACAGGTGTCCAAGTTATTCCAAGAAATCTTATTCAGTCTTGTGGGAACTAAGCACCATCTATATATAAGTTTATAGTGAAGTCCCACCATAGAGATACAATGGATGTTCTGAAAACCCACTTAATACGTAGGTGCCATTCCTCTAAAGGGAACTGGGTATTCAGATCGGATTCCCATCTACTTATTGAAGAGGACTTAGCCTCTTCCAGTCCAGTAGTTTGGAAATTAACAATGACACCCATATTTCAAAAGGTTATATTTATTGAAATAAATCAATAGATTCTCATATTGTAACATAAAAAGCATGGTACGTAGTAGCAAGTCACCAGAAAGCTAAATTCTCCAAATAGCTTACCCTGAGATTCACCTACCAAGGTCGTTCCCTCTTGGCTGTGTCACTGGACTGTGTGATCACTGCATTCGCTGTTATTGGCTTCTGCCTTGCTCCTTCTGTACAGTATCCATCTCTCAAACACTTTGAGATGAATCGATGACATACTATTTGTGACGGAACGCTGGCACTCCGACTGAGTAACTCCGCCAATCGATGCTCCTAGCGCTTGCCGAGGACTCCAAGCACTCTAACCAACACCATCAGCACTGCAGACCCCACTTCCAGCGATACAGCTGCGCCAGGGTCTCGCCGTTTCCACCCACCCTGGATCCACGACCAGGATCCAGCTCCCAGTGGGTGAACCTCTCCTAAATCCAGAGAGCGTAGCAGGAACAAATCAAGCTATTGCAAGAGCTTACTCTGGGGAGTAAGTGATTATAGCAATCCCCAGAGTGTAGGTAACCCTTCCCCCAAACATGAGCCAAGGCTTCAAGAAAGGTACAAGATGATCTGGTTTTTGACCACACACTGGCTTTTATGCAAGTCCCCATGCAAGGGGGGACATCCCACAGTGTGGGACCCAGTATAACCAATCACAGACAATACAAACAAAACACTCCCACAGTGACAGCACAATCCCTCCTCTCTATCCTGGAGATAATTGGGAAGTAATCAAATTTTCTCCCAGGACAGAAGCAAGACTCCATTAACCACATGGTTACAAAAAGACATAAAATTACAAAATGCTGCAATTACTATATAAAACATATACATGCAACATATCTCCAGATAGCTTAGATCTCAGTGCACATTATTATTGAATGGCGCTCAGATCACATACATACAATTCAAATGTAGCGCCAAAATAAAATAATAAAAAAAAATAAGTAAAATAAATAAATAAATAAAATAAAATAAAATAAAATGAGTCCCAATATATGTTGGAGGGTAGAAGTGTCTGTTCCACAATTTCCACTGGTAAAGTGTTTCCTCTGTCTGTGATACTTCAGATCGTCTCGTGATATGGAAAACACAAAGGGAAAGGACCAATCGTGCAGAATGTATAAAATGTGTAGATATAAAATAAGAAGATGAATTGCACTCACATTTTCATGAGCTATGACCAGCTCAGGGGTAATGGGTTTTCAGCAGAATAATCCCTGCTTGTAGGATATAAGGAATGCTTGTCCTCTTGGAGTATGACGGTGTCCAACTCTCAGGAGAAGGAAAAATAGGAACAACCAATAGTGCTCTCTGATAATATAATGTGGTATAAAAATAAAAAGAATAGGAAATATACTCACAAATAGAGTGCAGATATCACTGCACTTGGAATGTCGCGTGGGCGGTATAATCCCCACCTCAGGATATATATAAAAAATGCCAGGAAATAGGTAGTAGAAAAAAGGTTATGTGTAAAAATAATAAAATAATGATATAGATGGCACAAGAATATAGCCAAACTTAATTTATTATTTAAAATACACAATAAAAACCATTAATGATCTGAAGTATCACAGACAGAGGAAACACTTTACCAGTGGAAATTGTGGAACAGACACTTCTACCCTCCAACATATATTGGGACTCATTTTATTTTATTTTATTTTATTTATTTATTTATTTTACTTATTTTTTTTAATGGTTTTTATTGTGTATTTTAAATAATAAATTAAGTTTGGCTATATTCTTGTGCCATCTATATCATTATTTTATTATTTTTACACATAACCTTTTTTCTACTACCTATTTCCTGGCATTTTTTATATATATCCTGAGGTGGGGATTATACCGCCCACGCGACATTCCAAGTGCAGTGATATCTGCACTCTATTTGTGAGTATATTTCCTATTCTTTTTATTTTTATACCACATTATATTATCAGAGAGCACTATTGGTTGTTCCTATTTTTCCTTCTCCTGAGAGTTGGACACCGTCATACTCCAAGAGGACAAGCATTCCTTATATCCTACAAGCAGGGATTATTCTGCTGAAAACCCATTACCCCTGAGCTGGTCATAGCTCATGAAAATGTGAGTGCAATTCATCTTCTTATTTTATATCTACACATTTTATACATTCTGCACGATTGGTCCTTTCCCTTTGTGTTTTCCATATCACGAGACGATCTGAAGTATCACAGACAGAGGAAACACTTTACCAGTGGAAATTGTGGAACAGACACTTCTACCCTCCAACATATATTGGGACTCATTTTATTTTATTTTATTTTATTTATTTATTTATTTTACTTATTTTTTTTTATTATTTTATTTTGGCGCTACCTTTCTTCCTGCTTTACTGTACATTGCCTAGAGGGTAAGAGGGTTACCCTCTATAAGGTTGCTGCCTACTTTATATATTTTTTATATATATTATTAGCGCTTACCTATTTTTGACTTTTTTTATACAATTCAAATGCCATGGAGCCAAAGTCTTTTCCATAGTTTTTTGTTACACAAATAGGCTCCATGGCATAGCTATCTGGGATAGCACTACTATCATACTGAAAGTCCAGAACGCCCCAGCAGAAACACACAAATAAACCTTTCTGCAGGGGAAAATACCGCTATCAGCACATGGGCCATAGTCGGAAGGCAGGAGGCTAGCCAGTAGTCCCCTCCAGGCACAAGTGGCGAAGGGCACTTCGTCAAACTGTTTTTTCCAGGTACAGCGTGTTTAATCTTCTCTCAACTCACTTGTTTGATTATAAATGTAGTACCATTTTTTCTAGGTACAGCATATTTAAATCCATGGATGTACATAAACATGATGGGGATGTCCTTAATACAAATGTAGGTTTATTTAACGCATCTTAAAATACACATAAAAGTTGCTTGATACATTAAAAAAACAGGATTAGACTAATGCCTAAAGTTTTATATTTGCTTTCAATGAGTTATAAAAACACATATTTGTTATCAACACACACATCCAAAATCCCATCCAACCAAAAGTGTTAAAAGACCTGTATTATCTTAGTGACTCTGATGTGCGGTTTGCCCCACACTGCCTTGTAATTAGCTGTCCTCTCTCAACTCACCTGCTTGATTATCAATGGTCTTCCTGCCAAGGCTCCACTGGCTAATGAATATTCTTCAGTTCTGCACAGTTAGATAGCTTTTAAAGGAACACTCTAAACACCATAACAATTTTATCTAAATGAAGTTGTTATGGTGCCAGTAGGCCCTTGGACGCACTCTTACCTTAAGAGATTAATCTGTTCATTAAAATGATTTATTCCCATATTAAGCCTGGTGGCATTCAGAGCCGGATGCCACCTGGGGGACCTGAGGATTAGCACCAGAGGCTCAATATGGGAATAAACCATTTAATGGTACCATAACAACTTAATTTAGATGAAGTTGCTTTGGTGCCTAATCTGTCTCTTTAAGTTAGTTGCATCGGCAGAAGCTGATCTAATTACAGTGAACGGAGTTGGAACTCTGTTTTCCAGAGCCAAGAGCTAAATAAATCTTGGAGCAGACATTTTTTTAATATTAAAACCATTTATGCTGGGAAAATTCCATGATAAAATTATCATGACAGAGCATGAAGGCAAAATGAAAACCATTACTTAGATAAAAAAATATAAAAATGCACAAACATTTTAACTCAAGCACAACGAGGATATAAGCAAGGAAAAAAATAATATTACAGCAACTGAGACAAATTAAAACCAGAAGAATAGCAATCAGAATGCTATCAGAAAGGTCGTCCACTAATACAATAACTGTTATTTAGAGGTTTCTTCGGCCATCCTGGATTTTAGGAGAAAATGTTGCCCTCACCTTCACTACCAACCCCCACCTAATGAATTATGGCCACACACCTCATTAGTTAATGGCACATTCTTACAGTACCAGATGCTTACATGTATCTGATTATCTGCCCCCAGGAACCTATACATAGGTCTCAATTTAGTAGTAAGCATTCCAAATGATCCAGACCTGTTAGGAAAGCTTTACAGATGACGTATCTACAAAAATTACCACAGACGTTAACGGTAACTTCTGTAGATCTAACAGATCTGGATCATTTTAAAGCTTATTAAATCAAGGCCATAATTAGTCAGGATATTCTAGTGGGAGTATCCCTCATGTACAGCAGTGTATGGTGGGAGAAATGCTCTGTATATTCAGTTCCCCATGTAGTCCACTCCTGTAATACCCCTGTAAAGTGACTAAGGAAACCCCTTGCATGGGGAATCACATAAATACTGGAGCTGTGAATAAATTTGTCAGTTGACTCCCAGAACTGTGTTTCGTCCTGTTACAGGGGGATTTGGGATATTGCCTTCTTTTCCAGCACTTTACTTTGGATTACTTTTGTACAGCGGAGATCTTGGGATTTAATATTGCAGCTCCGCTACAGTGGGCACTAACCAACGAATACTGGTAACACCACACAAGACCTGCCATTTTGGAGATGCCCTGACCAAGTCGTCTAGCCATCACTATTTGACCCTTGTCAAAGATTTGTTTACTTGCCCATTTTCACATGAAATTCAAGAACTGATTGTTCACTTGTTGCCTAATATATCCCACCCTGTGACAGGTGCCATTGTAATAATATAATCAATGTCTTTATTTCAACTGTCAGTGTTTTTTTAATGTTGTAGCTGATCAGTGTATATATGTATATGTATGTGTGTAGGTTGTTACAGTATGACCTGCCAAGAATGGGATACATTGACGTTGTGGCAGGCTTATGCCAATGTATGATCATATTCTGTAACTAAACCCCCATTATTTTTGCTTAGGTAAGGTGTTTTTTAAATAAAACTTTAGTTTAGTGGATGAATGAGTGCAGGCTATAAACCATGAAATAAGTGAAGTTGCATCTATCCAATTATATAAAATAGGAAAGACTGCCTTTTTTAATAGAATAATATCTTAGAGGAATTAGATACTAAATTAAATTTAACACTATAGTATTTCTATGTATGAATATTTCTGTACATGATTATATACCCACCCATTATACATAGATGGGTTCTATATTGTCGTTTAACCATCAATGGATAATATTATAGAAAAAAGAAAGAGATACTGTTAGCAGGTAGACAAATCCTTAATGACTATCAGATATCTATAACGTCACTACAAACATGATAATAGAAACGTTGGAAAGTCATATATATATATAAAAAATCAATCTCTGAATATAGAATCCATAATACACCTACATTGGGACACCATAAAGCAGAAGTATGCAAATAATGGGTATATATGAATCCATTATCCACAAGGTTCAGTGACCTCATACGTTCCCCTCGGGCCCATGCATAGGTAGCGCCTCTCAGGCCATTTGGCAATTAGTAGGGACTCATCTGTCACCATCCATAAGTATAATTGTTTCGCCGCTTGGCATTTAGCTAGCCTTACCAGTACCCACCCAAATAAAACATTACAGAGTGATTGATTAAAACTTACTTATATTTTTCAGTTATGTCTAATAACCCTGATATCCCTGAGGAACTCTCGCTACCCTGCACTCCCGCTAGGCCTGGTACCCCTGTTCCTGCAACAGACGTTGCTAGTCCTGCTTCTCTCAGATCATGGACCATCCCACGTCTCACGGCAGAACTTAGAAGACGCAGCATCCCTTTCCCAGCTACTGCTAGGAAAGCTGAGTTGTTCAGACTTTTGAATACAGGCACTGACAACTCTGATGCAGGGGAAGGCCCTAGTGGCTCACAATTGCCAACATTTCATGCCATGATGACCTCGCTCATGTCATCCATCAGCACAATTAATGACAGACTGGATAAATTGGAAACAAGTGGTACTAAACAGAGCGCTACGAACCCAATTGCGGCCAGTCGCCCTCTGGCTGACATGACTGGTAATACTTTGGAATCAGGGTCTCTTAGCGAAGATATTAACCCCTCACACATGGTCCCATCTCACCTTAAAAAGGACATTCTGGAAGGCAAGGATGTCAACCTGGTGTCATTGTTTATAGCCTCCCAGGATGTCCTAGAAAATAGGACTTTTGCATATGGGGATATATCTGTCGTACTAAGGTCTAGAGACCCTAGACTAAATAAAAAACTGTCTATACCTGAATTTGTAATGGGTTTTGGGATTTATAGGGATGTGTACTGCTCAGTATACCCAGGGAAAAGAGCAGAGCTGGATGCATACATGCACAAGTTGGACCTGGGGCACAAATACGGTGGTACCTCTTTTTACGATTACCACCGTTCCTTTTCTGCAAAGGTAACTGCAGCTCTGGCTCAGTTCAATTTAAGCATTAATTGGAGCAAATTGGACACTGAGCTATTCTGCAGGCATTTTGCAGGCCTCAGGCCTCCAGCATGTGCAGTATGCGCATCTACAGCACATCACACGAATCTCTGCCCTAACACAGTCGAGATCGAACAAAACCAATCTTCCCCTAACTTTCCTAAAGCTACCAATGGATTAAAAGACAAGCTGGGGAGAGACATTGTATTCCTGGGTAAATCTCAGATATGCAATAATTTCAATGCGGGCAATTGTGGTTTTAGTTCATGTAGACTGATGCATGTGTGTTCACACTGTTTTAGAGCCCATGCCAAAACCATGTGCCCAAATAAAGCATTCCCAAAACCGTATCACACGTGTGTGAACGTCACTTTATTGACATCACTTTTACAGTTACATCCTTCACGTCATTTCACTGAATATATTATTTTGGGCATGACTGAGGGTTTTCACACCGAGTTGGTCCATTTACCCTCCGGTACACTGGAATGCGACAACCTACAGTCCACATTAGACGATCCACAGTTGGTAAATACACTTATCTCAATTGAGCTGGAACAAGGGTTTCTGTTGGGACCATTCTTTTCCCCACCCTTCACGTCCTGGAGAATCAATCTTATAGGGGTGGTCACAGGGAAGACCTCACTTAAACCCAGACTGATAATTGATCTATCAGCACCACACTCCTCCACTATCCCCAGCCTAAACCCAACGCTTCCAGACGAGCTACACCTGCACCTCTTTTCCAAGACATGATCATGGATTAAAGACCTTGTTAGATCACGCACGTCACATTTCTCATATGGCACTCTCAGTAAACACTAGGGACACTTATGATAGGGCCTTTCACGTATTAAAAAAATTTATCACCGAGTTTCACATTCACGACATGTTTGCATTACAGACGATTTTGGGGTTTACCTCTTTTTGCCACATTAACCTTAAACTATCCTTCAATACTATTAAACTGTACCTTACCGGCATCCAACACCATATGCTCATCCAACAACCTAACAGTACTGCTTTTCTAACCTCATACCAAATTAAAACATTACTTAAAGGCATTAAAATATTAGATACACATGTTCCCTCACAAAGACTACCTATAGACAACAACATCTTCCACTCTCTATCCAGCCTATTAGATTCATCTCCTTTCGAACCCATGACAAATAGCACTATCAAAACAGCACTATATCTTGCTTTTTACGGGTTCCTCCGGCCTAGCGAATTCACAACCACAACCATCAACGCACCTGATTACCTTAGAAACATACCTACAGAAAGATACCGACCATTATATTCTCTCTCTAAGACAATCCAAAACCAGCACCGACGGACACAGTATTCAGATACCCCTGTACCCTACTCACAATCTATGGTGCCCAGTTAAAGTGTTAGACACTTATTCACTTTCAGTCCAAAAACAACCTCAACAGCCTTTGTTTGAACTGCATGGACACACTCTGACCACAGCTAAATTCATGCTATACATAAGACTTCTGTTGACCAGGCTCGGCCTAAACCCCAATCAATTTTCAGGTCACTCTTTCCGTATCCGCTAACCATGTCCCCGCTCGTATTATTAAGGCCATGGGAATCCTCAGCCTACATACTCTACATACCCAATCCTGTTAAAGAATTAAGACAAGCTTTTTGTGACTTATCTCAATAAACGAAGTTGGTTCACGAATTATGTTTTCTGGTTATTTTCTTTTGCTCACTTTTATTACAGGCCTACTGCTCTGTCGGTTCCGGCACACCACAACCGACTGGTGCCTACTCATAAATGTTATGATTGTATTGTGCTAAGATTTCTCTGTTCGGCTATATTGCCCCGACTACATATATATATATATATATACATATATATATATATTAATATCGATACCGTGAAATACCTTGTGATTGGAATTAAGTCGGTGTGGTGTGCCGGAACCGATGTAGGGGTAGGCCTGTAAAAGAGGGCAAAAGGGAATGCCAGAAAAGCACACTTATTGCAATATAATTATCACATAAGATTTGTTTGCCTTACCTCTTATCCATTGTGAAATGTTTCTGTATAACATAGCTGATTCCCAGTGAACCTAATTTATTAGTATACCGGCGAACTGCTACTGGATGCGTTACTTAAATTGAATGGATGTCCTAAATAGGAGTTTGGGTCTCAACCTAATCTAATGCAAGGAGTACAAATGTAGAACCGCATTTAGAAGTAGTTAGGGAATTATTTAGTAGAGCAAGTGCCTTAATTGTCTGATTTGAATGTTGGCATGACATGAGGTAGTGTTTGTACCTTCTTAAATTTTCAATCTGATTAGCTGTGATCGTGAAGTTGTAGGGCTCCAGAACCCTTGGAAGGTTAAAGGCACAGAGGTATAATACCGAGTTTGTATGGTATGGATGCTGACTAGGGAGTCTGATACTGCCCGGAATTCCCATTGATGTATGTATGTTAATGTGCAGCGATGAACCAATTATTTATATCTTGATATCCCAAGCTAAGCATTAAGACGGGGTATGGTTTGAAAGGCTTGTCAGAACGTGATTTTGTATGTCTGATTGGTATAGCCTGATAGTGTTGTATGAAGGTTTGAATGAAAGGTGGCAAAAATGTATCATAATAGACTACAGTTTTAACAGTATGCTTGTAGATGTTGTGTTCCACTGAGTCCTGGAAAAATGTCATATGTGTTCTTAATGAAAGCAAATACCGCTATAGGTGATAACTTGTTGTCGAGTCCCAATAGCCGGGCGACCGGATGAGGATGTTGAAGTGCGGAATATGCTTGGGTGTTTGTCAGTAGGGGGAGGTACGAGACCAAGTGTTTCATGTCAGTAATCCCTAATAGTTATGTAAATGCTGCAACCCAGGATAGTGGTTTCACCTGTACATTGTAACGAGAATATACCCCTACACGCAGGATCCAGCTAAACAGAGGCAAATACAGAGGAGAGATACGTCTACCGGACCTTAGAATGGCCGGACTCGACGTATATGAGAGGAGACAGAGCCAGGAACAAACCGAGGTCAAGGGCACAGAGAGACAGCGTAAACTAGGACAAGCCGGGGTCTGGTACACGGAAAACAGCAAGCCGGCAAACAGTACAGATAAGGATAAAGCGAAAACGAAGTCAGAATACGAAGCCAAAGTCAATACGAGAAAACACAACTGAACACCACAAGTGCTAAAGGGAACTGAAACAGAAACCACGATAGGGCAACGAGCTAAGGGAAAAAGGTAAGTTTAAATAGCTTTTAAACGAAAGTGATTGGCTCCTGTCACTTCCACACCCCCTATAGGTAATTGTATAGGGAGTGTGGTATGACAGGAGCCAATGGGAGCCTTTTGGCAATTAGGCTCCCACTGTCTCTTTAAGAGCGCGCCCGAGACTCGCGGCGCGCTCTTAGTTTCAGGCGGGACACGTGACCGCTTCACGCGGTCACTGCCCGCCTTCCATCTAAAGCAGTCGGATGAGCCGCGCGCGGCTCGTGCAGCCGCAGGACCGCGCGCGGCTTGAAGAGAGGACCGCGACCGGCCCCCGGTTAAGGTAAGTAACGCTACAGTACCCCCCCCTGAGGACACGCCCCCCGGGCGGGCAGGACCAGGCCTGGCAGGAAAACGAGAATGGAAAGAGCGCACAAGACGGGGAGCATGGACAGCATCAGCCGAAATCCAACTGTGCTCCTCAGGCCCATAACCCTTCCAATGTACCAAGTACTGAAGTCGACCCCTAAGGAAACGAGAGTCAAGAACAGCAGACACTTCAAACTCTTCATGACCCTCCACCGAGATAGGAGGGGGAGGAGGAGTATGCCGGGTATAGCGGTTGCGTACGAAAGGTTTCAACAATGAGGTGTGAAAAACATTAGGAATACGTAGATTCTTAGGCAGGCCTAAGGCATAAGAAACAGGATTAACCTTATGTATAATACGATAAGGTCCAATGAAGCGGGGAGCCAATTTCATAGAAGGCACCCGGAGACGAATATTCCGCGTGGAAAGCAAAACCCTGTCCCCCACAACATAGGACGGAGCTGCTCTGCGACGCTTGTCAGTCTGAGCCTTCTGGCGAGTAGCAGAGTCCACCAAAGAACGCTGAACCTGCTCCCAAGTATTACGCAAACCAGCCAAATGCTCATCCAGAACTGGCATGCCCTGTGAGGAGAATGCAGCCGGAAGAACGGGATGCTGGCCATAGACAACGTAAAAAGGGGTCTTGCCGGAAGAATCATGAGTGGCGTTATTCCGAGCAAATTCAGCCCAAGGAAGCAGGTCAGACCAATTGTCCTGATGGTGAGACACAAAACAACGGAGGTATTGCTCCAGAGACTGGTTGGCACGCTCAGCAGCCCCATTAGACTGGGGATGATAAGCGGAAGAAAATGAGAGAGAAATACCCATTTCTGAACAAAAGGCCCTCCAGAACCTGGAAATAAATTGGCTACCCCTATCGGATACAATAGATACGGGAATCCCATGTAATCAAAATACTTCTCTAGCGAAGATATGAGCCAGTTCCTTGGATGTGGGCAACTTGTGAAGAGACACGAAGTGAGCCATCTTGGAAAACCGATCCACTATCATCAGGATTACTGTGTTACCATTTGAAGGGGGTAATTCAACAATAAAATCCATGGACAGGTTAGACCAAGGTCTCTCGAACGGGTAACGGATGCAACAGCCCACAAGGAACTCTACGGGAGGATTTCATACAGGCACAAGTAGTACAAGCACTTATATAGTCAGTGACATCCTTTCGTAAGGAATCCCACCAAAAATACCGAGAAACAGCTGACACCGTTTTGGAAATACCAGGATGTCCAGCGGTCTTAGTATCATGATATAATGACATAATATCCCGTCTCTCAGGAACATCAACGAACAGTTTATCATTGGGCCTCTCGCTAGGTGCCATGCTTTGTTTCGCTTGTATGGCCTGCAAGAGGGACGAGGAAATAGACAAAATAGTAGTAGCTATTATCCTGTCTGGGGGAATGACAGGAGTAACATCAATCTCCTGTTTGTCAGTAGTTTCGAACTGTCTGGACAGAGTGTCTGCTTTAGTGTTGCGATCACCTGGCCTATAGGTGATAATAAAATTGAAACGGGACAAAAATAGTGACCACCTAGCCTGCCTGGAAGACAATCTTTTGACTTCGCTAAGGTAGGATAGGTTCTTGTGATCCGTAAAAATGAGGATAGGATCCTTAGTTCCTTCTAACAAATGTCTCCACTCTTTAAGTGCTAAAATAATAGCAAGGAGTTCACGATTACCCACATCATAATTTTTCTCTGCTTTGGACATTTGTTTAGAAAAGAAGCTGCATGGATGCAATGGCTTTTCAGGCGACTCTCTTTGGGATAAGACAGCACCTACCCCAATATCCGAAGCATCAACTTCAAGAATATAGGGCAGTGAGGGGACAGGATGCTGTAAAATGGGTGCAGAGGCGAACGTAGTTTTAAGAAATTCAAAAGCCTGAAGTGCCTCGGTAGACCAAACACGAGTATTGCCATCCTTTTTAGTCATACGGGTAATAGGTGCTACAATGGACGAGAAACCTTTGATAAAACGTCTATAATAATTAGAGAACCCAAGAAAACGCTGAATAGCTTTCAGACCTTGCGGTAGAGGCCATTCTATTACAGCAGCTAGCTTCTGGGGATCCATACGAAAACCTTTAGCGGAAATCAAATACCCCAAGAACTGGACTTCGGTTTGGTCAAACAGACATTTTTCTAGCTTGCAATAAAGACCATTAGCAAGAAGGGTCTTCAAAACTGTCGTAACATGTCTGTGATGAGTGTGTATATCTGTAGAATATATTAAAATGTCATCCAAGTATACGATAACAAATGTGTGAATAAAATCTCTTAAGACATCATTAATAAATTCTTGGAATACTGCTGGGGCATTGCAAAGCCCAAATGGCATAACAGTATATTCGTAATGTCCGGATCTAGTGTTGAATGCAGTCTTCCATTCGTGATTTTCCTTTATACGTATCAAATTGTATGCACTCCTAAGGTCTAATTTAGTGAACACAGTGGCATGTTTCAGCCTGGCAAATAATTCTGTAATTAAAGGTATAGGGTATGCATTTTTGATAGTGATTTTGTTTAGACCTCTATAATCTATACACGGTCTTAAATCACCTTCTTTCTTCTATACAAAGAAGAACCCTGCTCCAGCTGGAGAAGAGGATCTCCTAATAAACCCCTTTTCTAGTGATTCCTTAATATACTCCTCCATGACACGGTTTTCTTGAACCGATAAGGGGTACACCCTGCCCTTTGGAGGTATAGTGCCAGGCAACAAGTCAATAGCGCAATCATAGGGTCTGTGAGGCGGTAATTTCTCAGCCTCCCTTTTATCGAAAACAGTCTTTAGAGATAAATACTGAGGGGTATAACCGTAGACAAAGGAGGACTGGTAGGTACCTCAATAGAATTCAAAGGTGTGACTTCCAACGTACAAGACTCGTGGTAGGCCTCACTCCATGATTTTATTTGCCCTGTCTCCCAGTCAAAAATGGGATTGTGAGCACGTAACCATGGATACCCTAATACTAACTGTGAAGAGGGAGAGGTGATGACCTGGAATCGAATGGTTTCATAGTGTAAAACCCCAGTGTACATGTGTAATGGTACAGTCTCATGAGTAACAACTGGAGAACTTAATGGTCTACCATCTATGGCCTCAACGGCCAAGGGTATCTCCTTCTCTCTGATGGGAATGTTGTTTCTCTTTATAAAGCCAGAGTCTATAAAATTTTCAGCTGCCCCAGAGTCAACCAGAGCATATATGTTGTCAACTATACAAATCTCTCCCATATATAAAGAAACCGGGAGAAGCAAGCGGTTAGGAGGCAATTTAGGAGACTTAGATATCACACCCAAGGCCAGTCCCCTATAAGGTCTTAGGTGCGAGAGTTTTCCGGGAGTAAAGGACATTCCTTTACCATATGGTCTCTCCTACCACAGTATAGGCAGAGTCCCTCCCTTCTCCTATGTAATTTCTCAGTATCAGAGAGTTTGGCAACCCCTAATTGCATAGGTTCCTCCTCAGACACTTTAACACTCTCTGGTATATTAACTCTGGGGTTAATGGGTGTAACAAAACGTCTATTCCTGTTCTTGGTATAGAGCCTGTCACGAATTCTATTATCTATATCAATGAGGTAATCGATAAGGTCCTCTAAGGCAATAGGAAGCTCCTTAGCTGCTACCTCATCCAATATCGTATCTGACAAACCTTCCATAAAGGCAGTAGTTAACCCATTGTTGGTCCAATCTACCTGCGAAGCAAGAGTGCGAAACTGAATAGCATAATCAGCCACAGATCTAGAACCCTGTTTAATTCTCATTAATGCTCTCGCGGCATTCTTTGACCTTTTCATTGTGTCAAAAGTTCTACGAAAAGCCGTAAGAAAACTGTTGAAATCATGTACCATAGGTCCATTAGCTTCCCAAATAGGATTTGCCCACTCAAGTGCCTTATCGGTAAGTTGGTGCATAAAGAACCCAACCTTAGACCTCTCTGTGGGAAATGAACGTGGATACATTTCGAAGTGGAATTCAATTTGATTAATAAACCCTCTGCAAGTCTTAGAGTCCCCTCCATACCTAGGAGGAGGTGTTAAATGGGCCGAAGTATTAGGCAAAGTAGATACTTCAGGGAGAAGGGGCGTAGGAGGGTTAGGTGTGGTTGCTGGAACGGTTCTAGCTAGGAGCGTCTGGAGAGCCTGAGCTATCTGATCCATACGGTGATCCTGCTCTACAAATCTTGCCTCATGGGACGCCATCTGTTGAGCTAAATCTGCGGGGTCCATGGCCCTATCGTAATGTAACGAGAATATACCCCTACACGCAGGATCCAGCTAAACAGAGGCAAATACAGAGGAGAGATACGTCTACCGGACCTTAGAATGGCCGGACTCGACGTATATGAGAGGAGACAGAGCCAGGAACAAACCGAGGTCAAGGGCACAGAGAGACAGCGTAAACTAGGACAAGCCGGGGTCTGGTACACGGAAAACAGCAAGCCGGCAAACAGTACAGATAAGGATAAAGCGAAAACGAAGTCAGAATACGAAGCCAAAGTCAATACGAGAAAACACAACTGAACACCACAAGCGCTAAAGGGAACTGAAACAGAAACCACGATAGGGCAACGAGCTAAGGGAAAAAGGTAAGTTTAAATAGCTTTTAAACGAAAGTGATTGGCTCCTGTCACTTCCACACCCCCAAAAGGTAATTGTATAGGGAGTGTGGTATGACAGGAGCCAATGGGAGCCTTTTGGCAATTAGGCTCCCACTGTCTCTTTAAGAGCGCGCCCGAGACTCGCGGCGCGCTCTTAGTTTCAGGCGGGACACGTGACCGCTTCACGCGGTCACTGCCCGCCTTCCATCTAAAGCAGTCGGATGAGCCGTGCGCGGCTCGTGCAGCCGCAGGACCGCGCGCGGCTTGAAGAGAGGACCACGACCGGCCCCCGGTTAAGGTAAGTAACGCTACATACATAAGGATATGAGGGAGTTAAGGCCTAGGTTGCGGCTGAATGAGGAGCAGGCAGGTCAATGATGAGATGTTGTTTATTAGAGTGATGCTGGTAGTTTATAGTGTATGATACGTGTCTAGCCGAGGAGAATGCAACATCTACATCTACTGAGAGTTACCCCAACCCAATTTGGAACCCATGTGCAATGATTAAAATCACCATGTGCGGGGACGGATGTGACTCATGCATAACGTCAAAGCTTATTCCCTCTGTACTCATGATCTTTGATATAATATATACGGGCAGATGGTTTTGACATTGAGCCCTGAGGCATATGGCACATACGTGAAGCAATTCGCAGTTGGTTGAACTACATCTGCCTGTGTTGAAATCAAATCAAAGTAGCGGGTGAGTACTCAGAAAGTGAGGGGGGGTGAAAGGTAATGCGGGGGGCCAACCATGCTCGTTAGTGGAAGTAAGTGTGCATACGGACCCTACGGGAGGAGGGCCTATCTGAGCCGGTCTGGTGCTCTCTAAGTTAGACAGTCTATTATTGAAGGACTGAAGCGTAGCCAGAATGGAGTTAAGGTCTCCTATAAAGTCAGAGATTTATTCTTGTGAGCTGGTCCCCAACACAGAATTCTCAGTGTCCGGCTCAGTGGTTGTGCTAGGGAAGGATGGTCCTTGTCCGATGTTGCCTTCTTGGGACATACTGAAAAAGAATATCACAACAACAATAAACTGATTAATAACAATATGGTTGAGAAATGTAGAACTGGCTGGCTAATTAGTGCCAAAGCGAAAAGCTCTCTAGCCCATGACAAGTGAGGCCCTGCTAGTTGCCAAGCGGCTGGCGAGAGGCTCTACCTATGATTTGGGCGTGGGGCTCGGGCCACTAGCGTGGTGGTGGGTTGGCGGCCTCTCGGTGACAGTAAAAGATCCAAAAACATGTGGCCGTGACAGGTGAGGCCCTGACTATAAACCCGATAGGTGGGTGAATGCAAGGCTCTAACTATGATTTGGGCCGAAGGGCGAAATCTCTGTGTTGAGATTGGGGAGTTGGCCTTGTAGGACCAGCTACATTGTAAAGCTAAGGCCAGCTCCTAACCCTAGATAGCCAGTTCTCTGTCCCTAGACGGGGGCTTGATGAGGAGGTAATGTAACGTATTGGCGTATCAAGTCGTGATTGTGAAAGGAACCTTGAGGCCCCTATGTCAGAAAAAGAGTAAAGAAGGGAGAGAAAGGAAGAAGACAGAAGAGAAAAGGGGCTGTGGTGGAGGGAGAGGAGATAAAATTACATTTAGCGCCGTATAGTTCTTAGAGACATAGCTGATAGTATAGTAACCTTAGTCCTTGAGGGTACTGAAGATTTCCCTGGTAGCTACTATATATTCCTGCAAGGAGATTAAGGAAGGTGTCGTGCCATGAAAGCACGATAGTACGTGGCGGAAAGTGTAAGGTGAAATGAGCAAGGTTTGTTAGAAATAGGATGATTGTTTACATATAGTGAGTTCGAATAAACATACAACGTGTTGTCGAGTAGAGCCGTGGCCTATCGAGGCAAGGCGGGAATCAAGCCCCCCGTACCCTAATACCCCATTGTGTAAATGTGTGGCCTTGTTGAGGTAGTTGATTGACCTGTGAACGAAATGTGTTTGTACCTGATAGAGACAGGAGACATTAAGGGAACAGTAACTGTCTCCTGGTAGAATGCCGTCCGAAACCTGAGATTAAGTTCTCTTTTTTTGGGGGGGGGGGGGTTTAGAACAGAAAAGACCTCCTTTAGGTGACCTCTAAATATGTAACAACCTCCTCTTAATTAGTGGTATTAAATTACGTCAACCATGTAATAACTAGCTTAATCAGATGTTGTTTAGCAGATGGGAATAGGAACCTCCATATAAATTAGTGAAACATATATAAATGTAATGGAGATTGTTCAATTGCAGAATGTCAAACTTAACTGACTGCATCATCTGACAACAATGTTTAAATGTATTGACGTGATAATGTTGACTTAAAGTAGGGGCATTCTTACCCAGAGGGAGGGAATTAAATGAACGGATTGCAACCAGTTTAGGCTTATGATGAAAAAGGCAATCGACATTCCCCCTTCTTAGCAGGTAACAGTTATATAGCTATCAGTTCCTTGTGTACTTACATACCCATAATTAATTACCAGAATAGTGCATAATAGAATGGACAATGTTGTTAAAGATTCACTCAACCTAGCCGGATGGAACAGTAAATGCACGATATAATATATAGAATGGAAAGGAACTTGGTATAGCAGGTGTGACGGGTGTATATTTAACGTCAGTAATTCCCCTATGAGGTGATCCTTGAAAATATTGTGCTTAAAGCATGGTAGTATTGATGGAGGGCAAATGGTGAAGCAATGAAAGGTGTTAAAGGAGTACAGGATGTTTTTTGCGAGATAGTGAGTTGATGATAACGTATGATGAGTAGTCAAGTGACGCCGTGGCCTGATGAGGCAACGCGAGTAATCAAACCCCCGTATGTTAATAATAAATTAGTGGAGTAATAACCGGGTTGTAGTAAATGCTCTTGCGCAACCTGAAATTGAGGTAGCACTAGTAGGTATATCGAACGTATGTTGTATTAACGTTCGTAACATGAGTTGATCATGTCGGATGGTGAAAAAGCCTGAACGGAGGGGATTTTTATTTATATACCAGAATTGCACCATATTTTTACTGTAATCTGTCTTAATGGTTGACGTATAAAGTAATACATTACATTCGGTGGTTAACTTCATTTGTTTAACTTAAACAAATAGCATAGTAATTGCATGAATTGACTTGATTGACACAAACGTTGCCAACATGTGCTATTATATAGCAAACAATAAGGATAAACTATTCCATGTTCAGTACAAGGTACACAACACAATTTTACTAAAATAAACTAATGGTTTGTTGCTGCAAGATAGGAGTTGGATTGCTCAATGGAAATATATCCAACACCATCATTAAGCTCAATGCAAGAAACAGGCTCTCAGGTAATGGGGTGAGAAGGATACTTGGGGGTAAAACTTTTAGATTCTCTGTGAAAACTTAACAGTTAAAGCAGAAGTTACAGTTCCAAACATGTCTTCCCTTCTACCACTGAAATGTTATTTTTGATCAATCACTATGTCAGGATATTGCTTCGAGAGATTCTATGCAGCAACCCAGACCTCTCCCCACTTCCCTCCTGAAAGCTAAACTAGCCGGCTGTCTGCACAGAGGGACATTAAAAAGGGAGGGGATCATTTCCCAGTGGAGTTACAAATCACACATCCAGACTACGTTCGGATTGGGGACTGGGTGTATAAAACAATATATACAGATTACACCAAGGGTAAAGGTTAGGGGTGAGCAAGAAAGAGCTGGGTATTCAGTAATACAATCAAGCTTAAACATATTTGTGTATGTTCCTCCGTTGTTGGTATGCGATGATAAACGTGAATGGAAAAGTACCGAACGGCGGGAACAGCCGAACGCAGCCATTCTCACCAATTACCTGATGTTCGTTGGTTTGATTGTATGAGTGTTTGACTGGAAGATGCTGTCTGGCGGGAAAGCAGCGAGGATGACGGCCGGAACCGGAAGTTCGGCTGGTAAGGGGGAGGACTCGTGAACAGCGTGCGTATGGGGCAAGGTAGGAAGGGGGGATTAGCGTTTATATATAAACATAGAAAAACAAAAAATAGTCTTGCACTCCAACTTACAGGTGTATTTGCCTAGTGCTTGTCAGCATCAATAGATCAATATATAACCAGATAGCACTCCAGGGACTCCTGTTGCGGAGTGCTAGTCCTAGCAGGGACTCTCCTCCA
Source organism: Pelobates cultripes (assembly GCA_933207985.1). NCBI lineage: Eukaryota > Metazoa > Chordata > Amphibia > Anura > Pelobatidae > Pelobates > Pelobates cultripes. Next base: position 122,280,662 of record OW240923.1, on the reverse strand, counting down.
TTGGTTACTTCAACATAAGCTCAGGAACAAGTAGAATACTCCAAGGGAACAGCCAAACACAGTAAAGTAATCCAGGAATCTCCCACCACCTCCCCAGCAACTGGACCACACTCAGCTCTGGGGGAATATATCTGGTTTTAATAGAGCCACACACAGCCTTTTATGTGAATCCCAATGCAAGAGGTTTCCAAATACACATTCCAGGGGCATTTCCCACTGGACCTGAGAGTAGACTCAGACAAAGTACACAACAAAGTACACAACATTAACTCTCAGGGCCAGGACATGTACAATATTAATCACCCCAAAACATACATATTCCCACAAGGTACCCCCCTAAGTCCAATTCCCCAGATAGCCTGGGTCTGAGCGCCCAAGATATCGAAAAGCGCTCAGATCCCAGGAACCCAGCCAAAACGACACCGGAGTATAGTTTAGACCGACCGCACATGAGGTGCCTGCCCAAAAAGGTTCCATGAAATTAGGCTGTGCAGTCGGTCTCTTTCGGGAGTATTCAATATACGAAAAACCAAGACATTATTCTTTGTATCCTGATTGGGAGTCTGCTCCCTCCGAACGCCACTCTGTTCACCTGAATCCCCATGAACATAAAGGAGGATGGGAGTCCCAGCGGTGTTCGCGCCGTCAAGTTTCCGAATTTAGTTCCATGCACTCAACGACCAAACACCGCTGCCCTTGTTTGCAACTAAAGATGGCCACCACCACGTGTTTGCACATACGTACAGCGGCCACCCAGTCAACCGCTTGGAATGTTCAGGTTATTGTGGTTGGTGGAGGTGTGAACAGAGGCTACTGGGGTTAATGAGCAGCACACTCCACATATTGGTGGTTTGGCCATTAGGTCATTTGTTCAGTTGTCGAACAAGTCGAAAGTAACCTCACCACTGGTTCTTGGAGGGGCATGTTTGCCAGCCTCCTGCCTCAGGACTAAGGGCCTAGCAAAAAGGCTCATATAAGACCTTGTTTGTGCCTTTTTGCTATCCTGTTCGGGAACCGAACAGATGCACAAACCAGGGACCACCTGGGAGCTTGTTAACACCTATTAACAACCTGGAATGGTTCTCACGGCAGTGACAACCACGAGGTGATGGCCATCTTGTTTGCATGAACGCAGGCAGCGGTGTTTGGGCATGAATCTCATATAACTAAAATAGGACACTAAACTCCCGAACACTGCTGGACCATGAGCGGCGGGTGGAGACCCTAATTAATTAAAGGGGGGACCTAATGTCACTTCTGGTCCCCACCCATGAGCGGCCCAGTCACTAGTTTTAAATTTGTTAAGGCGACATTCCCCTAGTCACGGCATACCGCGAGTAGGGGCATGCGGGAGGAATTAACCTCCCTTTTATTAATATGGGGTCACGGTGACCCTCAAAGGTTTTAATGTGGGGAGAGAGGGGGTAAGAATGGTTATTTATTACAAGGAGGGAGCTGGTAGCGCTGCCAGCTCCCTCCTTGTTTTTTTGTTATTTTTTTTTGCATTTGCGCAGTGCTTTTTTCATCCTAATGGACAAAAATTAATAATTTTTTTATGAATTTCGTTCGAAAATAAATGGTTTGCAGATGAAATTCAGGATTGATGAATGACATTTTTATTTAGTACGAAATTATTCGTATGAAACAAAATTTTCATTGGTGCACATATCTAAAACTTAGCTTTTATTGCTAAAAAGTTTGGAGCCTTAGAATGGCCGGACTTAGCATATTAAATTTGCTAGAATCCAGATCAAGGATACAGAAATACACAAAGTCAAGAAAAAGCCGAGACTCAAGATACCAGAATATACAAGTCTAATACGAAGCCGAGGTCAGGATACCAGAAATCACAAAGTCAATTCGAAGCCGAGGTCAGGATACCAGAAATCACAAAGTCAATTCGAAGCCGAGGTCAGGATACCAGAAATCACAAAGTCAATTCGAAGCCGAGGTCAGGATACCAGAAATCACAAAGTCAATTCGAAGCCGAGGTCAGGATACCAGAAATCACAAAGTCAATTCGAAGCCGAGGTCAGGATACCAGAAATCACAAAGTCTATTCGAAGCCGAGGTCAGGATACCAGAAATCACAAAGTCTATTCAAAGCCGAGGTCAGGATACCAGAAATCACAAAGTCAATTTGAAGCTGAGGTCAGGATACCAGAAATCACAAAGTCAAATACAAAGCCGAGGTGAGCCGGGAGGAGTGGCGCGTGCGCCAGGTAAAGGTAAGTTTGTGACACCAACAAGGTGATTCAAGGTATTCAACAAAGTGAGAAAATAAGAATGGTCAGAAATCTAAAGTGAATGTCTAACTTACCGCCAAACTGTAGGCATATCTGATTTGGAAAATACTTCCAGGTCGGCTAGATTAGTCTAAAAGCTGAAAATCACTTTGTATTCACAAGAATTCTCACTTTGTATAGAGTTTAACTTTGCACACAATTAATTTAAAGCTTTTGCTTTTGTTTGTTTTATTTGGTGATTGCAGATTCATTTTAAATTGAATCTGCAATCAAAATTTTGCACACTCATAAAAGTATTTATCTTTAACCCCTTAAGGACACATGACGTGTGACATGTCATGATTCCCTTTTACTCCAGAAGTTTGGTCCTTAAGGCGTTAAATGAATCCTGCTTTAAGTACTGTCTATTTTCTCTCACACACAAGGGCCTATTTGCATAATATCCAGTGTTTAAATGGCTGGATTCTTGGAAACCATTTATACATGTGAATGGCTTTGCAAACTGGCGTACACAACAACCCTTTCATAAGCCTTACAGTTCTGTATTGCAGAACAATGGACATCTCTGATGATGATCAATTAACTTCTGCTTTTAATGATTCTTTATTTTTTTCATCTTTGCATAATAGAATTAGGCAGCAAAAAAAATCTAGTTCTTTTATAGAAGAATAAGCAGAAGATGACTCTAATAGAAACAAAGTGAATGTACGCAAATCACACTAGCGCTAGTCACAATATATTAAGATGTTCAATAAGTTGATCTTTGCTGTCAGTTTTGCATGGTTGAGTAACTTTCTAAAACTATGAATTGCAGTGCATTGGAATTCAAAAATCCATGCCAAAATAGTAGATCTGGATAAATTATCCAACTTCGCTATAGTCAGGCCAGTGCTAGCCTATATTGCACGTTAGTTAAGATTAGCTACTTGCACCTTACTCCCCCACCCAAAAAAAAAATCCAACTTTGATTTTTAAAAACAGATTTGTAGGGGGCCAGAGCCAACATCGGAGCTGAGCAGACATGTTACCTCGAGCTCTGAGCCTAATGAGAGGAAAACTGGGAGTGGAAAACAGGCTGTAACCCCTCATCCTAACCAAGAGAAACCTATGGGATAGAAAAACGAAAAGACAAAGGCCATACAAGCTATATATATATACAAGATATAGGGGAGCTGTTGTGGTGCTCGCATAAAAACTCCTGTGGGACAAAATGGCGCTGGAGGATGAAGGATCTTCCTACTCCTCAGAAACACATATCATTTGACATTGGACAAGGGGCAATGTGTGCTCCACCAGCCAGACACACACCCCAGCAAGCCACCACTGGAGAACCGGTCACAGCTATTCAATTAAAGAGTATGCTAGCAGATGCGATAGAAGGTGTCACCTCAAGGATCACCCTGTTAGAGGCCTCAACCTAGCTCTCACGACTCCAGGATTAACTCCATGGAGTTCAAAATAGCTGACAACGAGCGACAACAACTGGCCACCAATAACAGGGTAGATACCTGTAACGGACCGTTTTGCACACAAGGGGTAAAAACCGTTTAGGCGATCGTCCCCCTTTCCAGAGATGCAGGCACAGCTTTTGTAGAACACCAAACTCACGAACCGCCAATAAGTGAATGCTCCAGACTCCCGAACGGCATCCAATATAGCACTCCAAACACACGAACTGGAACCATACGAATCGCTGCTAGCAGACGAACAGGAAAAGCCCCCAAGCGGCTTACACTCCTGGTAATCAGTCTCTAACAGCATACAGTAAATCCTCCCCCAATAATGAGACAACACTTCACTTTGAGGGTTAAGCAGGAGCTCATTTACTGGGGTTAACTGCCCGGCTTTTATGCAGGTCTCCCACCTGGTGGACACTCCCCTAGGGGACCAAATGGGAGACTGTGACAAAAGACAGACAAGTTGACAAATAGGACACACAGTCACATTATATTCCCACAATGCATCCTGGATTCCTTCCCTCTGCCCTGGAGATAATTGAGAAGTAATTCAATTATCTCCCAAGACAAAGGCAAATCGCCATTATGCACGTGGGGATACTAAAACATTAATTACTGTTAAAATACACTGTGTGAGACACATAACATTAAAAGCATACATTTAACATATCCCCAGATAGCTCAGGTCTGAGCGCACATTATTAAGAGAATGGCGCTCAGACCACAGAAATACAGTTTAATCGCCATGGAGCCAAAGTCTTTACACAGTCAGTTTAACGCGAATGGGCTCCATGGGATTCCTATCTGGGGCACAACACACTCAAACCAAACTACCGAACACCGGGCCGTTCGTGCACTTTCACCGAACAAGAAGGGAGGTCGGCGGCTTCAGCGGTGTTCGCGCAAAACTGTGTCCGATTTCAGTTCCATGAATTAAGTGTCGAACACCGCTGTGCATTCGCATGTTTAAAATGGCCACGACCTTGTGTTCGTGATACAAATGGCGGCCACCCAGCATTAGTGATGTCCCGAACGGTTCGCTGGCGAATAGTTCCTGGCGAACATAGTGTGTTCGCGTTCGCCAAGGATGGCGAACATATGCGATGTTCGGTCCGCCCCCTATTAATTTACTAATACTAAGTAAAAATTACTTAGTATTAGTAAATTGTGCCCCTACTCGCAATACCGCGAGTAGGGGCATGTCTATTAAACAGTGAGCAGCCTGTGACTGTTAAAAAAAAAAAAGGGTTCCCCCCCGGTGGGGGCCCTAAATACTAATAGGGGGGGACCTATTGTCCCCCCCCGGCCCCCACCCCTGAGCGGTGGGTGGGGGCCCTAAAATTAACAATAAGGGGGGACCTATTGTCCCCCCCGGCCCCCACCCCTGAGCGGTGGGTGGGGGCCCTAAAATTAACAATAAGGGTGGGACCTATTGTCCCCCCCTGGCCCCCACCCCTGAGCGGTGGGTGGGGGCCCTAAAATGAACAATAAGGGGGGGACCTATTGTCCCCCCCGGCCCCCACCCCTGAGAGGTGGGTGGGGGCCCTAAATACAAAGAGGGGGAACCCTAGTCACCCCTCCTCCTCCCCCCCCAAAAAATTAGCTCCCTACCTACCCCCCCTCACCCTAAAAATAATGAAGGGGCGACCTTTAACTAAAAACCTGTAAAAAAAAAAATTAGATCGGGGCGTGGCTTGGAGCTCGACGGGAACGGTCGCACACATGTGAAGCTCCCGCGGCTCGGGTCTAAAGGGGCTGAAATAAGCGGCATTACACGCAATATAAATAGAGGATACGAGACCCACACTTTAGCATGTCACAGAGGAGCAAACACAAGTCCCTCAGGACCGAGAAAGCCTCCTTTTTCCTGGCAAGAACTTTGACGGGGAAGGGTAAGGAAGGCCTTGGCCAAGATGGCGGCGAACAGCGCTCAGGGGAGTGCACGCCCTCCCTTCCTCCGTCCCCAAGCTCAGCCTCAGAGGAGGGCCCAAAAACGAAAGATGGCAGACTTGGAAGACCGATCTAGGAGGAACAACCTTCACTTCAGGGGGATCCCAGAATCTGTTCAGAATGCAGACCTGAACAAATATCTGACTGATCTGTTCCAGGAATTAGTCCCATCTACGCATCCTGACCTCCTCATCATCGATAGAGCTCACCGGCTACGCAGGCCGAGCCACCTACCCTCCACATCCGCGAGGGATGTCATAGCTCGCATCCATTTCTACCACGTGAAGGAACGCATACACCCTCGTAGCAACCTACTTTCCTAATGCAGAGGCCACGAAGTTCTTACGAACCCTCCTCCTGACTGTGGATGAGGTTAGAGCAGGGGGTCTCATTCTCTGTGGAGACTTTAATTTTATCCAACATCCAACGCTAGACACCACAGCCCGCCCCGAGGGCCGCAGGAGAAAGCAGATGGCCGACACATGCAAAGATATCTCTAAACTGCTTACACAGTATGGCCTATACGACGCATAGTGCACCCATCACCCCACCCAGACTGACTACACATTTCATTCCAAAGTACACAACACGTACACCAGAATCGACACTTTCTTTCTAGACTCTGCCACCTTAGCACAACTACAGGACTGCCAGATAGGGGATATCACTTGGTCGGACCACAGTCCGGTGCACCTCCAATTACACGATACATTTCAGTTCAGAGGCTGCGGGCAGTGGCGCCTTAACGAATCCCTACTGATGGATGAGACCTTTCGGGACCTAGTCCGCACCACACTAACAGAATACTTTCAAACGAACGGGTCTGGGGAGACCACTGACGATACGGTTTGGTGCGCCCACAAGGCGGTAGTACGGGGGCTCTTTATTAAGCGGGGCTCCTTTCTCAAGAAACAAAACCTAAATACACTTACAAAAGCGTACGCGCAACTAGCCGAACTTAACACAAAAAACAAAGCCCACCCCACACAAGAATACTTACTCAAAATAAATGAGACACATACGACGATCGCCAAGATGCAGGCGGAAAAATCAAATAGCCTCCTATATAAGTTGAGAGCCACTACGTACCACACAACCGGCAAGGCTACTAAATACTTAGCGGCCAGGCTTAGGGCAAGACTGACCCAGACCAAGATACCTTACATTCTGGATGACGACGGCAATAAACACATAGACCCACAAACAATCAGCAATGCGTTCGCGGCCTTCTACTCCAAATTATACAACCTCCATACAGACACAACAATACTATCTAGAAGACATCACTCTGCCCAAGGTGTCTGATGACCACCTTCAAGTTCTACTACAACCTATCACAGTCCCAGAAATCGCCCACACTATTAAACAGCTCCCCCTGGCGAAATCCCCAGGCGCAGATGGGCTCTCTAACGCATACTACAAGGAGTTTAGTGACATACTAGCACCGCAGCTCCTGAAACTATACCGGCAAACAGCTTCCTCAGGTAGACTGCCTCCGGAGGTGCTGCTGGCTACGATAGTGATGATCCCCAAGCCTGATAAACCTACAGACAAGTGCAAAAATTATAGACCTATATCCTTACTAAACACCGACGCGAAAATTTACGCAAAAATCCTTGCAAACAGAATGAACTCCATCTTGCCACACCTGATCCATGACGACCAGACTGGTTTTGTAAAGGGCAGACAGGGACTGGACAACACCCGGAAACTGGCCCTGGTGCAACGGGAGATGGGGAGGCAGGGCCGAGGAGGTCTTCTCCTAGCTCTGGACGCGGAGAAAGCCTTTGACCGCCTCGGCTGGGCCTTCCTAGAGCAGGTACTAGCCAAGTTTGGGTTCCCCCAACAGACAATACGACAGATTTTTGTGCTCTATTCCTCACCCTCAGCGCAGGTGAACCAAGCGGGCTTCTTGTCCCCTACCTTTACCATAACCAACGGGACAAGGAAGGGATGCCCCCTGTCCCCCCTGCTATACGTCCTCGCACTAGAACCCCTCCTGCACCGCATAAGACAGAATGACATAATCCAGGGAATACACCTGGGCGACAAGCATATTAAGATCAGTGCGTTTGCAGACGATGTCTTACTGTATATAGAGAATCCTTTAGTCTCCCTACCCACATTACTCCAACTGCTCAAAGACTACGGACATGTATCATACTACTCAGTAAACGCAACCAAGACGCAAGCCCTACCCATTGGTATCCCAGCCCAGGTACTCAGGACCCTTACCCACACCTATGACTTTGACTGGAGGGTGGAATCCTAAAATACTTAGGGCTGACAATTACCAAAAACCCAGCGAACCTTATGGCGGAAAATTATGTCACAGTATGGAATAGGTGTAATCAGCTCTTGAAACGTTGGTCGCCACTGTACCTGTCCTGGTTTGATCGCATTGCGACACTGAAAATGTCCATACTTCCAAGACTTCTGTACCTGTTCCGTACACTCCCCCTCCACCTCCCCCCCTCCTATTTTAAAACAATACAAGCTGATATGGGAAAATTTGTATGGGCGGGTGGCAAAGCCAGGGTCTCAGCGGCTCTCCTACAAACCCCCAAGAGAATGGGGGGCCTGGCAATGCCAAACGTCCAATCCTACGACCATGCTGCAATTTTAGCCACAGCCATCCCTCACATAGTCTCCGACCCTGGTCCACAATGGGTTACATTGGAATGAGACCTTTTGGGCAATCATGAACTCCCTCACCTGCTTTGGACACCTCCACGTGCCAGTCCAACCCTCCTCCTACTCCCTACACAATTGCTACTGCTGTTCCAGATATGGGATAAATACAGGCCCAGATTGGGCAGCACCCCTAGCCTCTCCCTGGCGACCGCCCTCAGAGCCATGCCCTACATTATCCCTACATTTAATTCTGCTCCATGGCACCTAAGAGGGGTGACGCACCTCTACCACCTCTTCGCTGCTGACAAGCTCCTAGACTTCCCTAGTCTAAGGGAAAAATTCGCGCTCCCACACTCCTCGCTCTACTCATACTTGCAACTCAAATCTTACCTGTATAAGGAAGCCACACGCCACCCTGACACCCTTAGAGATACCAATAGGATCACTGAATGGGAACAAATGTGTTTATCGGCTAAACTATTACCGCATTGTAAACCAATCTCCATGTGCCTCAGCTCCATGACTAGCTATAACCAATTTTGCCTCCACTAAATATGCTCGACAATGGCAGAGCTACCTAAATTGCCCAAAGCCTGGGATACTATTTTCACAGACCCACTCAAATTATTAAAATCTTCAGCCCTCATAGAACAGCACCGTAAAATTCTGTACCGGTGGTACCTAGTACCAACCAGACTGCACAAAATATTCCCCTCCACCTCCTCACAATGTCGGAGATGCCATACGCAGGAGGGTTCGATGTATCACATTTGGTGGAGTTGTCCGCGGCTCCTTAACTACTGGACTGAGGTCCATGACTTGATCCAAGATATTACCCAACACCCTCTCGAGTTCACTCCGCTAATATGCCTAGTTCTTGATCTCCGTAGAGTGCTACCCCAATACGTAAAGAAAATGATGTTACACATCGCCTTAACGGTGCAGCAATTGATAGCAAGAAGGTGGAAATCCACGCTCCTCCCTAACAAGGAGACCCTGATAGAGGAACTACACAAACAGTGGATTTACGAGACATCGTATAAATCCTTGTTCCCTCCCTCTGTACTCTACCGGAAAACTTGGGAGCTCTGGCAAACATGGAGATCTGGTAAGGTCACGGGTACTGTACCTACCTAATGGACCTATAAAGGTTCCCCCCCCTCTCACGAGGTGGGTATAAGCATCCCATGAACGCGGCTTAGTCGCATTGAGACACATCGGTGTATTGATGGGCCGACCTGTAGATCTGTAGATACAGCTATGTGAGAACTGTGTTCAGCTGATAACATAGAAACATAGAAACATAGAAACATAGAATGTGACGGCAGATAAGAACCATTCGGCCCATCTAGTCTGCCCAATTTTCTAAATACTTTCATTAGTCCCTAGCCTTATCTTATAGTTAGGATAGCCTTATGCCTATCCCACGCATGCTTAAACTCCTTTACTGTGTTAACCTCTACCACTTCAGCTGGAAGGCTATTCCATGCATCCACTACCCTCTCAGTAAAGTAATACTTCCTGATATTATTTTTAAACCTTTGTCCCTCTAATTTAAGACTATGTCCTCTTGTTGTGGTAGTTTTTCTTCTTTTAAATATAGTCTCCTCCTTTACTGTGTTGATTCCTTTATATATTTAAATGTTTCTATCATATCCCCCCTGTCTCGTCTTTCCTCCAAGCTATACATGTTAAGATCCTTTAACCTTTCCTGGTAAGTTTTATCCCGCAATCCATGAACCAGTTTAGTAGCCCTTCTCTGAACCCTCTCTAAGGTATCAATATCCTTCTGAAGATACGGTCTCCAGTACTGTGTACAATACTCCAAGTGAGGTCTCACCAGTGTTCTGTACAATGGCATGAGCACTTCCCTCTTTCTACTGCTAATACCTCTCCCTATACAACCAAGCATTCTGCTAGCATTTCCTGCTGCTCTATTACATTGTCTGCCTACCTTTAAGTCATCAGAAATAATCACCCCTAAATCCCTTTCCTCATATGTTGAGGTTAGGACTCTATCAAATATTCTGTACTCTGCCCTTGGGTTTTTACGTCCAAGATGCATTATCTTGCACTTATCCACATTAAATGTCAGTTGCCACAATTCTGACCATTTTTCTAGTTTACCTAAATCATTTGTCATTTGGCTTATCCCTCCTGGAACATCAACCCTGTTACATATCTTAGTATCATCAGCAAAAAGACATACCTTACCATCAAGACCTTCTGCAATATCACTAATAAAAATATTAAAGAGAATGGGTCCAAGTACAGATCCCTGAGGTACCCCACTGGTGACAAGTCCAAGCTTCGAATATATTCCATTAACTACAACCCTCTGTTGCCTGTCACTCAGCCACTGCCTTACCCATTCAACAATATTGGAATCCAAACTTAAAGATTGCAGTTTATTGATAAGCCTTCTATGTGCAACAGTGTCAAAAGCCTTACTGAAATCTAGGTAAGCAATGTCTACTGCACCACCCTGATCTATAATTTTAGTTACCCAATCAAAAAATCAATAAGATTAGTTTGGCATGATCTCCCTGAAGTAAACCCATGTTGTCTCTGATCTTGAAATCCATGTGTTTTAGATGTTCATCAATCCTATCCTTTAACATGGTTTCCATCACTTTCCCCACTACTGAAGTAAGGCTTACTGGCCTATAGTTGCCCGACTCCTCCCTATTACCTTTCTTGTAAATGGGCACAACATTCGCTAACTTCCAATCTTCTGGGACTACTCCTGTTAACAATGATTGGTTAAATAAATCTGTTAATGGTTTTGCTAGTACACCACTAAGCTCTTTTAATAGATTTGGGTGTATTCCATCAGGTCCCATTGACTTATTTGTCTTTACTTTTGACAGTTGAAATAGAACCTCTTCCTCTGTAAACTCACGTGTAATAAATGACTCATTTATCCTTTTTCTCAACTGAGGTCCCTTTCCTTCATTTTCATCTGTAAATACAGAACAAAAATATTCATTGAGGCAGTCAGCTGACCTTTATCCTCTTCTACATACCTTCCTTCTTTTGTTTTTAATCTAACTAATCCTTGTTTTACTTTTCTTTTCTCATTTATGTATCTAAAAAATGTTTTATCCCCCTTTTTTACTGACTGTGCTATTTTCTCTTCTGTGTGTGATTTGGAAGCTCTTATAACTTGCTTAGCCTCTTTCTGGCTAATCTTATAGATCATTTTGTCTCCCTCACTCTGGGTTTTTTTATAATTCCTAAATGCTAACTTTTTGTTTTTAACTATTTTGGCCACATCTGCGGAGTACCACAGTGGTTTCTTGAATTTTTTGCTTTTACTGACAAGCCTAATGCAATTTTCTGTTGCCTTCAATAGTGCAACTTTTAAATAATCCCATTTCTCTTGGACTCCATTTAAATTGCTCCAGTCTGATAATGACTCCTCTACCCATATTCTAATTTTAGAAAAGTCTGTTTTTCTAAAGTCTAAAACTTTTGTTTTTGTGTGGTGTGACTCAGTCACTGTTCTTATATTAAACCACACTGACTGATGATCACTGGATCCTAAACTTTCACCTACAGTAATATCTGATACCAAATCTCCATTTGTTAACACTAAATCTAGTATGGCCTCTTTACGAGTTGGCTCCTCAACAACTTGTTTTAGAGACAATCCCAGTAGGGAGTTTAGAATATGTGTGCTCCTGGCACAAGTAGCTAATTTTGTTTTCCAATTTACAACAGGAAGATTAAAGTCACCCATGATGATAACTTCCCCCTTCATTGTCATTTTAGCTATTTCCTCAACTAGTAGATTATCTAACTCTTCAATTTGTCCAGGGGGCCTATAAATCACACCTACACGAGTTACTGTGTGATTATCAAATTCTAACGTAGCCCAAACGGATTCTATGTTTGCCTCACTAACTTTTATTAGGCTAGATTTTATGCTATCCTTCACATACAAGGCCACCCCTCCCCCTTTCTTGCCTTCCCTATCTTTCCTATATAAAGAGTACCCTGGTATTGCTATGTCCCAGTCATTTTTCTCATTGTACCATGTCTCAGTAACAGCGACTAAATCTACACTATCAGTTGCCATTATTGCCACAAGTTCATGGATCTTATTCCCTAAACTGCGAGCATTTGTAGACATGACTCTAAGCTTATCATTTTTTAACACACTTGCTACAGGCACCTTCTGTCCTTGTTTTGGGGGACAATTGGATTGATGTTTTATCACCCTTTTGCCCCCCCCCTCCTAGTTTAAATACATCCTAGCAAAACCTCTGAACTGCTCACTGAGAACATTTGTTCCCTTTTGAGAAAGATGCAAACCATCTTTTTGTACAGCTTATCTCCATTCCAAACAGAGCTACCATGAGAAATAAAGCCAAATCCTTGCTCCCGACACCATTCACCAAGCCACAAATTAAAGTCCCTAATATGCATCCGCCTGTCGTTCTGAGTGTTATGCACAGGCATAACTTCTGAGAATGACAGTGTGGAAGCAACCTGCCGTATATCATTGGCAAAAACACTAAAAACTTCCTTAACCTCTGAAACCTCATTGCAAGCCAAGTCATTTGTCCCTAGATGGACAAGTACATCCAATTCCCCTTCCTGCTTTGCTTGCTTAACAATATTACAGATACGTCTCCTGTCTCTGTGAGCAGTAGCTCCGGGAAGACACCTCACAAGACCACCATTGTCCATCTCCACACCTCTTATAATGGAATCACCCAACAACAACTGCTTTCTATTAGGCCTCACCATAGTCTCCAAGCCGGTCTCCACAACACCACTAGTCTTAGTGCCTCTCTCCACAACACCACTAGCCTCAGTGCCTCTCTCCACAACACCACTAGCCTCAGTGCCTCTCTCTACAACACCACTAGTCTTAGTGCCTCTCTCTACAACACCACTAGTCTTAGTGCCTCTCTCCACAACACCACTAGCCTCAGTGCCTCTCTCCACAACACCACTAGCCTCAGTGCCTCTCTCCACAACACCATTATACTCTGAAAGTGCAGAAAATGAATTATGAAGAGCAACAGACTGTGCAAAATGCCTTTTATCCACAACTCTAAGTCTACCAGATCCTACAGTAATCCATCATATGTCGATATGATGCTCGATTGTCTTATAGTGATGCACCCCCCCCAAATTGTACCCATTGGAAGATCATGGATAGATATGTATATCATGTCGTTGAAAGAACTCCCTTTCTCTTCTGTACCCTGTTTGATATGGTTAAGACAAAATAAAAATTGTCAAATTGAAAAAAAAAAAATTAGATAAAAATAACTTACCATTTGATGTTTTCTTTCTTCTACAATCTTCTTTTTTCAGCCCCAAAAAAGGCCAAATAAAAAGCCATAAGAACCGACGCAATAAAAAAAACAAAAAAAAAAACGAGCGCACAAAAAAATAATCCATCTTCACCCATGGAGGGCTCCACGCAGACTGAGCTCTGCAGGGCGGGGGAAGGCTTATAAAGCCTTGCCACGCCCTGCAATTAGGCTAAGAACACTCTGATTGGCTGGTTTAAGCCAATCAGAGTGCTCTTTGTCATTTTACACAGCGTGGGAAAATTCTAAAGAACTTTCCCACGCTGTGTAAAATGACACAGAGCACTGTGATTGGATGGCTTAAAATCCATCCAATCACAGTGCTCTGTGTCATTTTACACAGCGTGGGAAAATTGACCGTATCTTCAGAAGGACATTGATACTTTAGAGAGAGATCTACTAAATCTATTAAACTGGTTCATGGATTGTAGGATAAAACTTACCAGGAAAGGTTAAAGGAACTTAACATGTATAGCTTGGAGGATCCCCTCAGGGTACAAAAGAATATAGAGAAGCTAGACCTCTTGCAGATTCCACACACAGAAATGATCTGGAAGAGGCCCGCACCAGGAGTGACTTCACAAGAGAATATAGAAGAACTAGCCCAAAAACTACCATTAGAAGAAGCCTCAGAAGAGACATTAGGGGAATAAGATCTCCCTTAAGTTATAGGGAAGGAAAACCATCAGTATCAGATAATGAAGTCAGATATCACAGAGACCAGCAAGAATCCTCCTCTTCTTCTTTTTTTCGGATCCAACTACAGAAAATCTCAAATGGCAAGAAAAACCCAAATCATGGGAATCTCCAGGCAAACGCCAAAGATCCATAGAGTATGAAATAGAGGAAGAGGAGAAAGGGAACAAAGAAAAAAGAGGAAAGAAGTAAACATGGAAGGTATTTTCAAACTAACTGAATATTCTCTAACTAATGAAGAAATTAGAGTCCACGCCTTAAATTTGCTCCTACCTGCGATTTAAATAAATTTGAGTTCTATGTAGACATGAACAAATTCATGAGACAACTGTTTGAAAAAAATTCTTCTTCAACAAAAAAAAAATCAATACATACCGACCAAAAAAGTGAATATATACACACGGAATTAAAGGAAAAATCTAAGTTTTTCCCCAAGAATATGATCTCAGATGAAATGAGAACATTTGAAATGATGGTCATGGGATAAATAAATAAGGTCAAAATGTTGAATAAATTCCAACATAATATTGTCACGTATTCATCCGCTTATAGAAAAGTGATTAATGACATTTACTGTCCACACAGGAAAAGTTGTGCCGAGCAGCAACCTAATCCACAGAAGGTTTAATGTTGAGCAGTAATTGTGCAAATGAAACCTGGTCTCATGTATTCATCCGCTTATAGAAAAGTGGTTAATGACATTTACTGTCCACACAGGAAAAGTTGTGCCGAGCAGCAACCTAATCCACAGAAGGGTTAATGCTGAGCAGCAATTATGCAAATGAAACCTGGTAACTGACTTTGGGGTCAAAGGCCGGTTACAGCCTATCAGAACTAAAGGAGGGGTATTTAGGCCCAGTTCTCAGCCTGCTCAGTGCCCTGTCGTGGTTTCCCTTGTGGTTCTTCGAGAGCGCGTTCCTGTTTATAGTTTTCTACCTGTTTTTTGACTTTGGCTTTGTTTATTGACTTCTCTATATTCTGGTATCCTGACTCCTGGCTTTCCTCATCGATGTGTCCCTTTCTGTGTTCCCTGACCTCGTCTAGTATTTTTGACTATTCTTTGTACGTTAAATCCGGCCATTCTAAGGACCGGTAATACGTTACTTATTTGTCATCCGTGCTGTACAGTTCTACGTGCTGGATCAAACAGTAATCCTGACAAATATGACCTTAAAAGAGAAGAAAGTACTGAGAAATATACAAAAAAATGACAATCTAGTTATAAAACCTGCCGATAAAGTGTGTAGGGGGAGGGGATGGTAATCATCTCTTAAATTAAGTACATACAAGAATCAGAATGAATATTATCAGATGATAGCACCTATCAGAAATTAAGCTCTAACCCCACGAATGAAGTTAAGGAACAATTTGGGAAATTTATTCAGAAAGGTCTAGAAAAAAGAATTTTAACTGAAAAGGAAGGCAATTATCTCTCTGTTTTACATCCCAAGATCCCAGCTAGAGTCTCAGAATACATTGACACCCTGTTACAGCCTCTAGTAGTGAAAAACCCAAAGTCGCACCAAGCTATGCCAACCTTTTTATGGCATACTGGGAAGAATTTTTTATTAATTCAGGACATCCATGGGTTCGAATTTGGTGTCCTACCGTAGATATAAGATTATAATATTTTACTCTTATATGGCTTTTCATTTTAAATTATATGTATTAATTTTATACATGGCCTAACCAATTTGTTATGTTTTTATATAGAAAACATTCCCCTAATTTCAGAAGTATGATTTATTGTAATTACAAGTAAGATTTCATCCTGCACAATACTTTGAAAGAATGTATATAGTGGTATAAGAGCCTAATATCGCATCTATTGCGGACAAACAAAATACCTCGTTGGAACACACATGTCAAACGACATGCGTTCCAGGGGCGCCAACTTTGCTTTCCAGTGACACCATTCATGTGACCTGGAAGTGGAGCGCATGACGTGTGACTTGGAACACATGTAGCGTTCCAAGTGCGCACAAACCGGATCCGGAAGAGTAAGCTACACATGGTTCAAAAAGACGCCGGGAAAGCTCCCCCACTACATGCTTACCGAGGAAGCCCCCACCATAGGGCGAAATGCGTATTGAACAGACCAATTATTTAACAACACCAACACTTGGACTTGGTTGTGCCATTTTGCACTTTTGGACCTTACATCACTTTCTTTGCACATAGTTCACTGTGCTCATTTTACTGAATTGAATAAAGTGTTATTTTACCAGAGAAGGATCTCTCATTCAATCATCACCACATGCTACACAGAGATCAGCTGGAAGAAGGATTGGGGACATCCTATTAAGAGTCCGTCTGCACTACCCATGGGAGCCATATGTATAGATTTGGCTCCATGTTTGTGAGTATTTGTGATCTATGTTAATTTGTATTCTTTTTATTGGCAATATTATACTATGTTTTGTTTCTCTCTGTAGAACCAACAGACGTGTGTTCCACCTTTTGTATGTATTTGTTTTGTATTCTTTAGAGTGATATAAGGGGTTTCCAAACAGGTGGCTTATAGCAGTTATTGCTAAGACACACACTCATATTCTGTGTATTCTATTTCTTCATTGTATATTATATCATAGTTAGTCTGCTGACAAGGGTGGCCTAATTGTGATACAGGATAGAAAAAACTATCATGAGGAGATTATGAGGCGATTGATGGATAGAAATAATTATAAGGTTTTAAAGAATGACCAAACGGTCCATGTGACTAAGATTATTCAAACTGTACTAGAGAAGGCGGTCAAAGACAAGGTAATTACTAACTCCCTATTCTCTTTCCTCCTCAATAAATTTAATGGAACGCCTGTTTTTTATACTCTGCCCAAGGTCCACAAAGATGCCCTTCAGACTCGATCTTTTAGCCCATGGCTATCTTTGTGGACCAGTTCTTACAACCTCTGGTAAGTCATACATTCAGGACACCAAGGAGTTCCTTGTGTATATTAGAAATTTACAGGTTGAGGTAACAGATTAACTGGTGACACTAGACATTTCTAACTTATATACATCTATTCCCCACAATGAAGGCTTGACAGTAGTACAGAGTAGGTTGTCTAGTGTTCTTACAGATGAAAAATTGTGTTTCTTTATTACTACCTTATTGGAAATTGTCTTAAGAAAGAGTATTTTCAGATACATGTCAATCTTCTATGAACAGGTCAAAGGAACTGTGATGGGTGCAAATATGGCACCCTCATATGTGAACCTTTTTATGACACATTTTGAGTAGTGTTTCGTGTACCAGCATGAGCTGTTTAGTCTACATGCCACCAAATGGCTAAGGTACGTAGATGACTGCTTTATGCTCTGGCATGGAACCTGTGCTGATCTTGACGTTTTTCTTCTTTACCTAAATCAGTGCCATAGGGACATCCGGTTTACTACTACCATTAGCACTGACTCTGTAAATGTTTTGGACAAACAGGTCCGTAAACTGGATGGGTCCTTACGGACTGATCTGTATACTAAACAAACAGACTCCAACAGCATGCTACATGTCAATAGCTTTCATTCCCCTAAACAAAATTGTTCTATCCCGTACAGCCAGTTCCTGAGGGTTCGCCATATTATCAGTGATGACAGCATAGTCGATAAACGTTTGACAGATCTCTCACAGAAGATTTTGGGCAAGGGTTATAGCCCCTGCCTACTACGAAAAGCAAAACAGAAGGCCTTCTTGGGCATGAACCGTGAGGAACTATTCTCAACAATAAACAAACCTCAACAGGATAGAATTCCATTTGTAAGTACTTTTTCATCACTTACACCTCAGATACAGAACATTATATGTGCTAACTGGTTTATATTACAATCTCAAAAACACACTGGACATCTATTTCAAAATCCCCCATTATTTGCTAAAAAACTATAAAATGCTATAAACAGGGGCAATCTATAAGAGACATGGTAGTCAGGGCTGACAGTCTGACTAATAATAAACAGACGTTTCTGTCTAAACCAGTTCATGGGTCCTACCCCTGTTTGTATGTATGTTAGGTATCTTTAGTTATCTGTTTGGTCTTTCTTGTTTTCCCCTCTAAATAAGGTGTATACAGGTCTGTTTACAAATATACATATCTTTATATATATATATATATATGTACACAGGTTTATAGGCACCGCCTTGTGCTTAAGAGTGTAGTTATAATTTTTTGTTGTTAACCAATTGAATAGATTTGATGATTTGTTTGTCCATTCTCGCTGTATACATGTGAACAAACATCTGTTTACTTGTTTCCTAGCAACAGAATGTGATGATGTCACGCGCTACGAGCGTAACGTCTGGCAAACCAGGAAGTCACTGGAGCTGTAGAAACAACCGTGGAATGCTGAGAACTTCCACACAGCTAATTTCTATTGAAGTTTGAATGCTGGGGGCGGCACTTTGATTTATGAGAAATGTTTGCTGTTTGTACTGTGTCCTCTGAATAAATTGTGGTAGCACCTGAATGTGCACACTTATACTAGCTGCGCAGGACTCCTTTTTTTTCTGTATTCTTGTTAACTACACACTGATGGGACTACGGAGTCTCTGTAGCACTGTTTCAGTTTATAATATATTCAACAAGAACCTCTGTAGGCATTTTCATTGCCTCTACCTCATCCTGTGCATAGTGATCACTACTTTATATTTTACCAATAGCTGCTTCTCTCCGTTAACTTCTTTTAGCCATCACTTCTCAAATTTCCCTACTAACTCTTGTCTCGAATTCCCATTGCATCCTTTAGATTGTAAGCTCACAGACCATCTAGCTAAGCACTTTGTATAAAAGAGCTTCAACGGCTAGATATCAGCTTACGGGCAGGGCTCTCTCTACCTCTTGTATTTGTCTGTGTATATTGTACGTTCTCCACTAATTGTACATCACTGCGGAATTTGATAGCACTTTATAAATACCAGTAATAATAATAAATAAATAAATAAATAAAGCAAGAAATACCTTCCAGGACACACACAATACTCAGAAATACTCAGATTTGGGGGTGGCTTGTTTGCAAACTGCTTAGTATTGAAGGAATCAAAGTGTAAGCTTAGCTGCTGTGTGGTTTTACTTCATTTTGTATTGCACAGCCGCGTTACAGTGCTGCCCCACGTGTGCTACTAAGTGTGTAGGGGTGTAAGGATACCCATTTCAAGGGTCTGCGTAAGATGAAGGAGTTACTTGCATGTCCTCTGGACAGATACACAGCGACCTGGACACACGGACTCTTATTTGGATCTCGGATTGCTGGTTAACTTATCTTTCGGACTCTTCCTCTGCTCTTCCTCACTGTCCTACTCTCTCCTGCACTTCTTCCCCTGACTGTCAACACCCTTTCTTCCATTTTATAGTATATTTTAGCTTTTCTAGCTCTTCTTTGTTGGGTTGTAATTGTTACTTTTGCGTCTTTTTGCTGTCTTGTGCTTAGTGTTTAATCGTTGGCCTTCTTGGTTTTGCCTTTGTATGATGTTTGCTAATTATTTTGTTATTTTCTTTTTTCTTTTCTCTGTCTTTCTTTGCAATGTACTCTTTTTTAAAACTGCGAAACTTTGAATAAATAATAAAAAATAAAATAAAAGGAGATTACCACTCTCAATATAGATTTTGCCTTTTAGTTGAAAGCAGGTAAGTGATTTCTAAGTGTAGCACTTGCTTTTAAGATTTGCTGTGATATGGCAAATGAGCTAACACTTCAATGGCCATATTAGTGATACTAGAATGTGCATGGGGATTTGGAATAGTGTGCCCAAATGGCATCTACAAGGACTTTATTGTTTTGCTACACAGGCAAGATGCATTTTGCTGCCTCCAAAATGGTATAACCCGCCATTTACTGCTCTTACCTATTGTTTTGGACATTTGTGTATCCCACCCCTTTTTGCGTTTCTTTTTCCCCTTCCTACGTATTGAATCCCCATTCAGTGGCGTACACACGACCCATGGGGCCCCGGTGGGAAAATTGAACCGAGGGCCCCCCCCCTCCGCGCTTACTCTGCGCGTGCCGGAACACATGGCGGCAGGCACCCTGTATGCCAGTGCATGCAGATACGCACACAGACACACTTAAAGGACCACTACAGACACCCAGATCACATCAGCTTAATGAAGTGGTCTGGGTGCCAGGTCCCTCTAGTTTTAACCCTGCACTTGAAAACATAGCAGTTTCACAGAAACTGCTATGTTTCACTGAGGGTTAATCCAGCCTCTAGTGGCTGTCTCACTGACAGCCGCTAGAGGCGCTTCTGCGATTCTCACTGTGAAAATCACAGTGAGAAGACAATTGAGTAATGCTTTCCAATGGATGGTTTAAATGCGCGTGTGGCTCTTGCCATGCATGCTCATTCGGAGCTGAGATGCAGATCGGGGCGGAGGGAACCCCAGCGCCAAGGAAGTCCGGCACTGAAGAAAGGTAAGGGCTGCAGGGGTTTTAAACACACACACTCTCTCACGAACAGACGCATACACACTAGCTAACAGACACACACACATTTACTGACAGAGACACAATCAGCGACATACATACATACACACTCACTGATAGACACACATACACACTCACTTACAAAACATACACTCACTGACAAACACACTCACTAACAGACACACACAAACTAGCACACTCAGTAACAGACACACACAGTAACACACACACTGACACTCACTAGCAGACACACACTCAATAACAGACACACACAAACTAACACACACACACAAAAACTAACACACTCACTGATGCTTACTAGCAGACACACACACACACACACACACACACAGTAACACACACACTGACACAAAAACTAACACACACACTGTAACACACACACTATAACTCTAACACTAACACACACACACACATGTTTCTTTAAAATGTAATACCCCATTACCTTTGGGAGAGCTGAGGGGATTCCCTGGGGTCCAGTGGTGCTGCTGGGTGGACGGTCACCGGGCGGGCTGTCTGGCTGATGGCATATTCCGGCTCCGGTATCAGTAAGCGGTGCGTGAGGGAGCTAGGCAGAGAGCGCTCAGGTGAGAGTGCTCCCTCGCGCGTGCGCCAGCCCGGTAACACCAGGGCCAGCCACTGGCGTACATACCGGGTCGCAGGGTGACCGCGACCCCTGCGACCCTGGTATGTACGCCACTGTCCCCATTTGTTCATGCTTATTTTCCACTTTTGCATCTTAATAACTCTTTCATGGACTCTTACCCCTCATTTGTCTCTTATCTCCTTTGAGTTTAGGTTATCCACATTTGCCTTTTTTGTGTTTGTTACCCACCTTTTGTGTTTCTTACCTCCCTTTTTGTACCTCTCACCCCACTTGTGTTTAGTACACCCCTGTGACTCTCGCTTCGCCCCTTTTGCATCTCTTAGCCCGCTCTTCAATGTTGCCTTGTGGACTGCGGTAGATGTTTTTCTTTGTCCTTTACCAGATCTAACACAAAGGACCTTGTTGCCCATTCCTCGCCTCCTCCAGTCACGGGGTGCTGACAATTCTGGGGGTTACTAACATACAGGTTTACCTCGGATGTTAAGTAACCAAGGTAACCTCTGCTGTGGATTGACTGTAAATAAAATAATGTATAATAATCATATTCATGCAAAAACAAATTCTAACAAACATGTAGAAAATGAATATTGACTCCACGCCACCAACATTACTAATAATTTGCTATTTGTGGGGTCCAAGTATGTATATATGCAGAAATTTGAAGTATTCTTACATAGTTACACAGCTGAAAAGAGACTTGCGTCCATCAAATTCAACCTTCCTCCCATTTGTTTTTTGCTAATGATCCAAAAGAAGGCAAAGCACTTCCAATTTTGCAACAAACTAGGAAAAATATTCCTTCTTGACCCCAAAATGTCAGTCAGATTTATCTTTGGATCAAGAAGCTATTGGATTAAGAAGCCCTACATTGAAAAATTATATCCTTGAATATTCTGTTTTTGCAAATATGCATCTAGTTGCTGTTTGGACATCTGTATGGACTCTGATAAAACCACTTCTTCAGGCAGAGAATTCCACATCCGTATTGTTCTAACAGTAAAAAAAATCTTTTCCTTGCCATAGACGAAATCTTCTTTCTTCCAGTCTAAACGCATGACCTCGTGTCCTGAATAGATTTCCACACAATGGTTTGTATTGGCCCAGAATATATTCGTATATTATTATCATATCCCCTCTCAGGCTACGTTTTTCTAGACTAAATAGGTTTAAATTTGTTTACCTTTCTTCATAGCTGATATATTCCATTCCTTTTATCAATTTTTTAGCCCGCCTCTGCACTTTTTCTAGTGCCATAATATCCATCTTTAGAACAGGTGCCCAAAATTGCACAGCATATTCACGATGTGGTCTTACCAGTGATTTATAAAGAGGCAAAATGATATTCTCATCCCGAGAATTAATGCCATTTTTCATGCATGACAATACCTTACTTGGCCACTGCTGACTGACATTGCACATTGTTGCATAGTTTGTTGTCCCAAGTCTTTTTCGTGTGTTGTTCTCCCAATTCGCTTCCATTAAGGGTATAAGTTGCTTGTGTATTCTTTATGTCGAAGTGCATAACTTTTCATTTTTCAACATTGAATTTCAATTGCCATTTGAGTGCCCAGTCTCCCAGTCTATCTAAATCCCTCTGCAGCAAAGTAATATCTTGCTCACATTGTATTACTTTACAGAGTTTTGTGTCATCTGCAAATGCTGAAACATGACTTTCAATGCGGTCTTCAAGATCATTTATAAACATGTTAACTAGAAGGGGTTCCAGAACCCTGAGGGACACCACTTGCCACCTCTGTCCAGCTTAAAAATTTACCATTATTAACAATTTTTTGTACTCTGTTTTTAAGCCAATGTTCTACCCCAAAACAAGCATTTTCATCTAGACCAATTTCTTTGAGTTTGAACACTAATCTATTGTGTGGAACTGTATCAAATGCCTTGGCAAAATCCAAATAGATCACATCCACTGCAACACCCTGATCTATACTTCTACTTACTTCTTCGTAGAACTCAATCAAGTTAGTTTGACATGACCTGTGCTTCATAAAACCGTGCTGATTTTTGCTGATATCCATGTTCTTCTCAAGGAATTCTTGAAAATTATCCCTTAAAAACCTTTCAAATACTTTTCCAGCCACAGAAGTTAAGCTCACAGGTCTATAATTTCCAGGCAAGGATTTTGAACCCTTTTTGAATATAGGAACCGCATCTCCCCTCCTCCAATCCTCTGGATCAAGAAAGCAATCTTGAA
Organism: Pelobates cultripes; assembly: GCA_933207985.1. Taxonomy (NCBI): domain Eukaryota; kingdom Metazoa; phylum Chordata; class Amphibia; order Anura; family Pelobatidae; genus Pelobates; species Pelobates cultripes. Next base: position 122,257,098 of record OW240923.1, on the reverse strand, counting down.
ATATTAAAAACGTATTTCTACACTTAGTTCCTTAAGTACTTGTGGATGAATACCGTCAGGCCCTGTTACCTTAGAAGGAGGCCTGGCTGTGACCAACAGGTGGTGCAATATGCAATGATATTTCCTGTACAAAGTAGATGATTTGAAACAATTTTAACAATTTAAACACCATTTGCACTGTTTAACAATCCAATTCTATTGGTCCAGCAGAATACAGCTTAATGTAACAAAATGATAAAGCTTGACCGGTGCATATGGGCAGGTGGAGATTCCCCAAAACCCCATACTCACCCCTGTTACCAGTAAAACACGGACACTCAGAGGTATGGGTCAATATGTCCACAGCTTTATTGAAGACATCATATATATAATAACAACCTTTTATAAAATATCAACTGAACATGTAAAGTCATTGCCCCGCCCCTCCACCCCATACATCACCATACATCACCATACATCACCATACATAACCATCTGTCATAAATTAAGGCAATGACCCATAAAGTACACATTTCAATAACAGTGTAACGACACATAAATATATACATAAATAAAGTTCAACATAATGCTTAACCACCTCCTGGTAGGGGTATACCCAGATACCCCTACACCTCAGAGGTTCTGAGCCACCGACGGGCTCAAAACCCACCAACATTATGCCAACATTGTAACCAACCAATTTGTAACCAATCAATCAACTTTCTTAATTTGACCATAGACCATATTTTTCCCTTTCCTTACCCTCACCAACCCCTCCATAAGCTCAGACCGTGGCCCCCTTAAGCTGTCTGAGCTCCGCCACCCCAAAGAAACAGGTAATTTTCTAATCCCTCCTGCAACACCAGGTTGAAAAGATACCACTCCACATCCGAGAGGTGGACCCCGTCCTGCCGGTAATACCCAGGCAACTTAGCTTCAAGATCCCCATGTCAGATTACCACCCCCCAACTTTCGTACAAAACTGGCCATTAACCTTACCCCAGTAGCACGCTGTAACGGACCGTTTCAGCACACAAGGGGTTAAAACTGTTTAGGCGATCATCCCCTTTCAGAGATGCAGGCACAGCTACTGTAGAACACCAAACTCAAGAACCGCATGTAAGGGAATGCTCCAAACTCCCAAACGGCATACAATATAACACTCCAAACTCACAAACTGGAACCATACGAATAGCTGCTAGCAGACGAATAGGAAAAGCATCCAAGCGGCTTACACTCCTAGCAATCAATCTCTATCAGCATTCAGTAAATCCCCCCAAAGACGAGACAAGGCTCCGTGTTGAGGGTCAAGCAGTGGTCTGTTTAATGAGGGCTACCTGCCCAGTATTTATGCAGGTCTCCCACCTGGTGGACACTCCCCTAGGGGACCAAATGGGAGACTGTGACAAAAGACAGACAATCAGCAAAATAGGACACACAGTCACATTATATTCCCACAATGCATCCTGGCTTCCTCCCCTCTGCCCTGGAGCTAATTGAGAAGTAATTCAATTATCTCCCAGGACAAAGGCAAATCGCCATTATGCACGTGGGGATACTAAAATAAGAATTACTATTAAAATACACTATGTGACACAAGTTACAATAAAACTATACATTTAACATATCCCCAGATAGCTCAGGTCTGAGCGCACATTATTATGCGAATGGCGCTCAGACCACACGAATACAGTTTAATCGCCATGGAGCCAAAGTCTTCACAAAGTCAGTTCTCATACGAATGAGCTCCATGGGATTCCTATCTGGGGTATAGTGCAGTCAGGTACGACTACCGAATACCGGGCCGTTCGTGTACTTCCACCGAACAAAAAGGGAGGTTGGCGGCTTCAGCGGTGTTCGCGCCAAACTGTGTCCGTTTTTAGTTCCATTAGTTAGGCGTCGAACACCGCTGTGCGTTCGCGTGTTTAAAATGGCCGCGACCTTGTGTTCGTTATACGAATGGCGGCCACCCAGTATTCGTCAATTAAGCTGCGGTTAACCGCAGCTTCTGGGGGGCTAATTGCCGGCACACTCCAGCTCCCAGGTGGTCTAGTCATTCGTGCGGTTGTTCGGTAGATTGAATCCAAAGGCAGCAGGCAAGCAACCAGGCTTCTCCAATGCAATGTGGCGAGGTTGCTCTCGTCACACACGCTATCGCAGATGGGTCATGCACGTGCCGCCAACACAACATATCCCCATAAGTCACATGGCCTGATAGCCGAGATCCGGGTGAACAACATATCCAAAAATCACCCAGATCAGAGCAGGGGTTCAGGAAATTCCTGGAAGTCTCTTTTTGACCAACCGCACGCATGGTTTCATGCCCAAAACAGTTCCAGAAAATTAGGCTGTGTGGCCGGTCTATTTCAAACCGTCAAAGTACCATTCGAATTACCGAACATAATGGTGAATGAACATAGTTAATGTGTGTCCCTTGTTCGGGGTCTTCGACTTACCGAACGCCGTTTGACTCCCGTTCGAATAGTCGAAGTTCCCTGGAAGGTTACTGTTCAGCGGAGTTCGTGCCATCGCGTGTCTGATTTGAGTTCCATGAATTTGACGACAAAACACCTCTAAACACGTTCTGTGTTCGAATGTCGTATGGCAGCCACTTCAACTACTTCGACTCATTTCGACTGTCCAAAGTGCCACTTTAAAAGTTCGAAGACCATTGTTCCAAGTCCCAATAGGCACAAATAGTTTATTTTAGAACACATAAATCCCAGCGGCAAAGTAAATAAAGTAAAATAATATCCAGGGATAAAATGAAGACAAGATCCATAACAGGGTATCTGTTAAACTGCTCCTCTCCAGGACAACCAGACCCGACATCGGCAGCTGCTGATCTTCGCCCGCCAACCGGCGTGAACGCCCGGTGCACCAAACTCACCAGAAACCGACCTGCTGCGGGACCAGGAAGAATAAGAAGAACTCCTGGACACAGGCAGCCATTGCACTTCCGCCAGTCCCCTGGGATCACTGGGAAGCCACCCTTGCATCCAATTCTGGGGCCCTTCTGCCCTGGCAACCTTGAGCCCCATCAACCCTGGACCTGGGGCTATGACTCCTGCTGCGAACCCTAGATGGCCTGTCATGTGCAAGACACCTGGAACTCCCTGCTGGACCCTCCGAAGAATCACTGGTGCTTGACCACGCACGGGAACATGAACGACTGACTACACTGCCATCTGACTCCGAGACCCTGTGCTGCTTCTCCCTACAGGCACCGGCTCCCCTGCTCCTCCTGGCACCCGGTAAATGCCCCATCCCTGACCTGCTACGCGCCTCCTTGGAGCTCTTCCTCCTGTGCCTCTCCTGCAGCTTACTAGACTTTCATGAACTCTCATGAACTCTCCTAAGGTCCACATGTCCGTGCAGCCAACTGCCAGCTCCCCCGCCCAAGGCGTGGCCCGCTTTTCCCACCTGCTCTCCCGAATCCTCATGTTGCTGATCCGCAGGGGGCCTCCTCCTGTCCACGAGACCCTCAACCACACCACTCATAACCCCCTGGGCAGCACCTCCACACCCCGAGGGACCGGCCATGACGCCTAACCTCCTCAGCTGCTGGGATAGCGCTCTAGCCACCACTCCTAAAAGCACCCCCCACACTAAAGGGGCCTACTGTCTGCGCTCCTTCCCACCTTGGGGGGCCTGCCCCAAACTGACCCCCCCACAGCAGAGGGGCCCACTGCACTCTGGGAGGGAGAGGTACTTGCCTGCTGTCCCACCATCCTTGAAGCTGGCTCTGCCACCTGGGACAGGCAACCGCTTCATACGTGCTGCTCCCGCCAGGGGCCGCACCCCGGCCAGCGACCCTGTTCCTGGCAATGGTGCCAAACATGCACCGCCGTGGCGAGCTGCCCTCGTAGCGCGGCATCCACCGGTCTGGGTCGCCACGCTGCTGCCCGACTCTAGGCCTCCTGGCCCATGCTGCCTCTGACTCCTCCGCCATCAGGCCGCGACAAAGCCGGTAGTGGACTCACCGTGCGCACTTCCTCATGCCCCTGACCTCCCAAAGCATGACCCGTTGCACTCTCGCCGCCTCCTGGTCTCCAGGGCCGGGCTCAGCCTGGGGGCCTTTTTCTCCTGGCAGGCTGCATGGTCCCTCCGGCCTCCAAATCCGCCGCTGCAACCGCACCTCCAAGCTGCTCCTGCACCCACGCTGCTCCCCTCCGTGCTGCCGTCCAGATGCTGGCAATGAGGGCCTCAATCGAGTTCAACCCAGACTGGTGAGCAGATTAGTTGTGGCAAAATCAAGATGGTCGCCCTATATATATTAGGCCTGCCCGCATCCTAACCAGCCAATCCTAGCCATCCCCACCTAAGCCCGCCTCCTAGCCCTGTCAAGGCCTCCATTCCATTCTAGCTACGCTTGCTCCATGGGGTTACAAATCCAACACGATAAATATTAATTTAGCCTCCTGAAATATTAAAGTAAAGTCTATACATGCCTGTTTTTTTCTGTGTAACGTTGTCTAAAATTGGCACTGAGATAATCTACGACAACTCAGCATCATATTTACATGTTATGTTCAGAGTTGCAGCATCGGGCGTCTAAGAATAGATGTCTCATCTACAAAACTTGTTTCAGGCTGTATAGTTTTAATGGAACTGCCTCCCCCAGTTGTTTAGAAACCACCCATTCTACAGTGCTTTAAGATATCCTTGAAACCCCATAATCATGTAACCAATCATGCATGCGCGTGGTTGAAATGCTTGAAGAGCGGAACGGCTACCTGGGGGAGGTCTCTTCTCCTGTCCTTATCACTCGGCACAGAGCACATGCTGGAGATTTGACTGACAGTTGAGAGAACGACGCGCTTCTAACCAGGTTTCTCCCAATCTATACATTTTTTATCATATCTGCAAGCACCATTTTTAGATACAATGTTATGCTCTTTAAAACGAAAAGAGCCTATATAGCTGATCTTAATAATTTGACAAGTAAACTTTAATGTAAAAAAATAATGTCTAAGGCAAGTGTAAGTAATAATGAATTTGTTATATAGTTCTGCAATGGTAACTATGTTTTATTTGCAGGTGTATACATTCCGCATATATCAATTTGTCTACTTACATAAAGAGAGAATACAGATTGCATTACCATGAAGAAATGGTTAATGTCTTCCAGAGTTGTTATGGCAACTTTAAAGGGACACTCTACAAAATCTACAAGCAAAATGTAAAAAAAAAAAAACCACTGGTTAGTAGAAGTACCCCCAGTGAAAACATGCATGCATTTATTTTTGCTTTTTTATTTATTTAGGGTATATCTAAAACTAGCTTGTAAAATCTGCATATCTCTTGTCTGCAGCTCTTGTCCCTCCCCTTCTAACACCACCCACACTTTCTGTGGCTGTCCAATCACAGACTTCCCAATGCAGCTCAATGAGAAGTCTTTGCAAGGCAGGTGCGCTGGACAATTGCTGCCTCTTCAGTTTATCTTCACTGAGCTAACCAAACCAGGAAGTAACAGGACCGGTTGTCTAATTGATAGCCGGGGGAGTAACAATTCATTTTTTTAAGTGCAAATTTCTGGTAAAATCTGCACTTTTAGTGAAATTTAAAATAAATAAAACAGAGGACACTCTTCACACATAAAGCATTTCCGCTTGTGGTTTAGTGATCTGGAATGTCCCTTTAAGAAAAATTGTGGCAATTAACATGTATCAATGCAATTAAACATCAAAATGATGAGCAATTGCTACTATATGACTGTGAGAGCTGGATGTTCAAAAACACTCGAAAAAAGTGCGTTTGACCTTTTAAATGAAGGAGATTACTTAAGGTGAAGTGGAAGGCTAAATTCTAAACAATGAGATTGTTACATGTCTCTGGGTCCAGATTGAGACTTCACCCAGAGTTACTATGGAAAAAACGAATTCTACAATACTTTGAGTGCATTATGTTTACGATTCTTCACAGAATGCTGGAAAAATATGTCAACTTAAGTAAAATAGTTGTTGGTGGGCAATGAGGGAGATAATGAATGTTCTAGCTGGTCACGCAGTTGGAAAGATATTTTATTATTAATTTATTATTTATACAGCGCCAGCAAATTCCATAGCGCAGTACAATATACAGAAAAGGGATCCATTATATCTGCATTCACGAGGTCACCCAAATTTTGGCTACGACTTAAAGTAATGTAAAAGTGAGAGTTTATCATTTTATGAATTACCTTTTCTCCTCGACAAGTTAGTACCAAGTACATTGCTTCATTTGTCAATGCCAAGATTTGTTTTTTTCCACTTAGAATTTCGTTCAGGTGTTTACACTGATAACTGACAGACAGGAAATGAATACGTACAAAGTTCTTCACATTGGTACATTCATCAAACTTTAACCAGGTGGTTATGCCAATATTTTATTACAAATATAACTATTTAAATAGATGTTTTTCTAATTCCTCCTTTACACTTTCTTAGTTAGTATATATTTTTATTTTCCTTATGCAATGTACCAATTACATTTAGCTGCATATAACAGGTACACTTTGATTGTGCAGCTAATTTATAGCATTTTTATAAGAGGTATATTGAATTTTGGGACAAAAAACAGCCTCTCTCTTGCAAGAATATTGCTCTTTACGTGATTGTGCACAATGAGATTAGAATGTTCTGCATTACGGTCAGGGCCGTCTTTAGCGCGGGGCAAACAGGGCAGCTGCCCCGGGCCCAGTTGCTCCTGGAGGGGCCCAGAGCAGCTGCCCCGTGGGCCCCGCGATTTCAGCAGCCCCCATGTACCCGGAGGACTGCAGTGCAGCCGCACTGGCCCGCCAACTAAGGAGGCCCCCGGGTGGCCCATGCACTAAGGGCCACCCTGTGGGCATGTGGCAGAAGGGGCCCGGTCGGGCGCTGTGACGCTTAAACAGCGCGAGCGGGCCCCTTCCTGTGCCCCTTCCTGTACCGGCTGGGAGGAAGTGAGTACCGCGTGTCACTTCCTCCCACCGGAGATAGCCGCGCGTGTTAGTATGTCTGTGTGTGTGTTAGTATGTCTGTGTGTGTGTGTTAGTATGCCTGTGTGTGTGGGTTAGTATGCCTGTGTGTTAGTATGTCTGTGTGTGTGTGTTTGTATGTCTGTATGTGTGTGTTTGTCTGTATGTGTGTGTTTGTATGTCTGTATGTGTGTGTTTGTATGTCAGTATGTGTGTGTGTTAGTATGTATGTGTGTGTGTGTTAGTATGTGTGTGTGTGTGTGTTAGTATGTCTGTGTGTGTGTTTTAGTATGTGTGTGTGTTAGTATGTCTGTGTCTTAGTATGTCTGTGTCTGTGTGTGTGTGTTAGTATGTGTGTGTGTGTTAGTATGTGTGTGTGTTAGTATGTCTGTGTCAGTATGTCTGACACAGACATACACACACTGACATACACACACACACACATACTGACATACACACACACAGACATATACACACACAAACATACTGACATACTGACATACACACACAGACATACTAACACACCACACAGACATACTAACACACACAGACATACTGTGTGTATGTCTGTGTGTTTGTATGTCAGTATGTCTCACTGTGTTCCAGTGTGTGTGTGTGTATGTCAGTATGTCTGTGTATGGCAATACGCCTGTCAGTGTATGTGTCTGTGTGTGTCTGTGTCAATATATCTGTCAGTATATGTGTCTGTGAGTATGTATGTCTGTGTGTGTATCAGTATGTCTGAATGTGTGTCAATGTTTGCCAGTATATATTTTTGTGTCAGTGTATGTGTATGTCAGTATGTATCTGCGAATGTTTTAATGTGTCTGTCTGTGTGTGTATGTGTCAGTATGTCTGTCAGTGTGATTGCGGGTTGGGCGTAATGGGGAGGGAGGGTGCAGTGACAGGGCCCAGGGGGCCCAAGAAAAGGCTTTGCCCGGGGTCCATTTCATATTATAGACGGCCCTGATTACGGTCACCTGTATCCCCTCTGCGGTCACACTGTCACCGTATTGTCACCATTGGTACACTTACCTGTATCCCCTCTGCGTTCACACTGTCACCGTATTGTCACCATTGGTACACTTACCTGTATCCCCTCTGCGGTCACACTGTCACCGTATTGTCACCATTGGTACACTTACCTGTATCCCCTCTGCGGTCACACTGTCACCGTATTGTCACCATTGGTACCCTTACCTGTATCCCCTCTGCGGTCACACTGTCACCGTATTGTCACCATTGGTACACTTACCTGTATCCCCTCTGCCTGACTATCCTAACCTGGAATCTACAGGCTGAGCTAAGTATGTTAGCAATGCTGTGACCCCCATTTATATAAACTGTAATAGTCAATGGTCCCTGAAGTAGGAGGGGAATAAACATTTGTGGGTGGAGTAATGTGGAAGTGCGAGGGGCTAAACATCACATTCCCCTGTCTGGAGAACAGAGAAAATCGATTGGCTCTCACTCCTGGCACCTCGGGGGCAAGTCTGCAGGGTGTGATTATATAAGGGGGAGAGGAGATAATGTGCGCACACAATGGGGGAGCAAATTTATTATTTTATGATGAGGGGATGCTCACTTCTTTCCAAATAAAAGGCTTTATGAGACAAAATAATACCAATAATGATAATAATGAAACAGGGAGAGACAATGGAAAGTACATTTTCTATACGTGTTCATCTTTCCATTCATAAAAGTTTATGGTAAAATAAACAGGAATTAAATTCTGCGAAATTCCGACCCCGGCTGCTGAAATGCAATAAATTAATCATTGACGCCGCTCGTGCTGAGCTTTGGAATCCATTGTGTAGATAATTGTAAATGTAAATTCAAACGGCTGAATCTTACAATTATCTGAGCACTAAAGTGAGAATTCAAAGTGAGTTCCAAATTTAAGGCCAGAGTAGTCGAACAGGGAGCATAGCTGAGAATTTTTCCAGTTGGGCTATTTTTAAAGTGAATTCTCACTTCAGTAAATAACCCTGACACACTATATGACTTCCATTGCTTTAGCTTATAATATCTCCTGACACATGGTTTTTACAGAGTGATGGATTTTGATAGAAAGTGGAATTAATAAAGACCCTGAGGCCTAAGGCTAGCCAGGAAAAGGGACATGTGTGAGTGGGGGGGTGTAGATGCAAGTGCACGGCAGGAGATGTCTTAAGAAAAGAGGGGATGGCTCTGCGGTGTGGTTCGTATATATTTGAAAGCTTGGCCTATAGTTGTGGGAGGGGCCCTTTAAAAGGGCTGCCAATCCACTCACACCTTACCGTTGCTGGTCTGGCAAGTCTGAAACATTTATTTCCGGTTCAGACCGCTATTTTTGATTTTCCTACCTGTCTTCCTCATGGTCTCCTGGTCCGGTGCTTCCCAGCCCTCTGCCTCCCGTCACTGGCGCCCACGCAGCCCGTTCGTTTCTCAGCACCACACCGGGTTTAATCGTAAGTCGGCCCCGCCGTAAAGCAAACTTTCTAGCTTTACACAGCGGAGCCCCGTTCGTTTGAACCAGCGTTTCGGTTTTTATTTATTTCGAACAATTTACGCCGTTTGGCTAAATTCCCTTAATCCTATCTGTCTACACGTATGTTTTACTTTGCTTAGTTACACAAACGCAATAATTTGGTTATATACAAATAGATCATCCGTTCGGTTTTCGAACTGAACTTAGGAGGCATCCATTCGTATGTTTCAACACTCTACCTAGTTCTTTAGGTGATTACAAAAAAAAAATCACGACACAGGCACGAATTTCAACCAGTACTCCATGGGATTTTGCCATTTGGTTTCAAATGTTATTACAGTCACTTATTAAATTCCACTAAAGTAAAAAATATAGATGATAAAACCTGGATGTTGTGAAATGATATTCATGACCTTTTTCCAAAGGTTCATACCCGGAGTTCGTACTTCGGATTTCTGACATCTTTGTCAAATTGTATTTACTTTCTAGGTTGGTTGGAATTTGATTTATGATTCATGCTAGGGACCAAATGATACATGTTGAATTAGTTAAGCATGTAAATTTACTCTTTTAGGTTCTTGAACTTCGGACGGTAGCTTTTACAAGCACAAGAAAGCCGTCATCATCTTCCGTTTAAATTCTACCCTCTGCATAATGTCGGGTAGGTTCTTCACGATCTGGCCAAACTACTACCTTACACTTAGACGCTTATATATCAATTCTCATGTCCACAGGTCGACACCTCGATACTATTACAATCGCTGTTTACCTCTACATTGACAGCTCGTCCTGACTCACATATCAGGTACTACGCCAGAACCCACTACTTTCTAATTTTAGAGTGGTACTGGTCCTAGGTTATGTGGCCCAATTAGGAATATATTTTCTGGTCTTAATCCATAGGCTAGTGGTCCCGCGAGGCCAACACCCTTATCCTCATACTCAGAGGCAGGGCCAGATTAACAGCCCAGTGGGCCTGGAGCTGACAATTATGACGGGCCTAATTACAGAATCATATCAACCAAAAACACTAAAACACTCCCAAGCGTCATGTAACTGATGGAGATGGTGCTGGAGAGAAAGAAAACAGCAGCTATAAGAAAAAACATACCCTAGGCTAATCTCTCACTAATTTATGTTTTCATCTTTCAAGTAAATCCATAACCCCTAACAGCAGTGTCCAGTCAAGCAGGAAGTCAATGGGCACGGTAAAATCGTGTGCCACTGACACAAATCACGTAACCTGCAAAAAGGGGCGAACATGCCCAAAAAGAGGACGTGTCTGCCCAAAGAATTAGTGTTGCGGCTCCCGACCGGACCGGCATGGTCTCGCCGACACCACGAGCTTACCTGCTCGTCGGCGAGCCGGGAGCCGCTCCACTGCCTTCTCTGGGCATCGCGCCCAAATCAAAGATGGCATGGACCACGTGGTCGCGTCGATCTTAAGCTCCGCCCCTCTAATGAATACAGACGTGCGCGTGACGTCACGTCGTCAGCGCGCGCGAACGTTCTGGGGTCACCCTCTGACCAATCAGAAGCCAGAGAGGGATATTTAAATCCCTAATTCACTTTACTTCCTTGCCCTGTCGTGGTTTCCTGTTCCTGGTTCCTGAGAGTGCGCTTATCTTTGTGATTTTGACTTCCTGGTATCCTGATCTTGGCTTTTCCCTGTTTATTCCGAATTCTGGTTCCCCTGACTTGGCTTGTTTAAACTGTATTTGAGTGTTTCTGGCTTCCTTGACGTCGGCTTTCCCTTTGACCATTCTCTATCTCTAGCGTATTAGTCCGGCCATTCTAGGGTCCGGTTTTACACTCTGTTCTTTTATTTCCTTCCTTTTTTTATGTATATGTTTACATAGTTTCTGCATGTTGGACCACACTAGCTGCCATGACATTACGACAGGGCCATGGATCCTGCGGAACTATGTAAACATATGATTGCCTGTGAGAGCAGGGTGGAGGATATGGACCACATGTTAGATCAGTTTGCCCAAGCATTCCAGACCTTGCTCCAGAGAACTGCCTATCTGGAGGCACCTCCTGTATCACCTGTGACTCCACCACCTGTGATAGCACCGGTGGCACACAAACCACCGTCCATAACCCTTTCACCTCCCCCTCGTTTTGTGGGTGATTCTAAAGAATTTAGAGGTTTTTTTAAATCAAATCTAATACCACTTCGAAGCTGCCCCCAGGATTTTTGCCACCCTAGGCAAAAAAAAATGTGCCGCCCCACCCTCCATATATCCTGCCTACCATGTGACATCACAATGCCCCGCCCATATGCTCTGCCATATGGGCCAATGCCAGTCCTCACAAAGTGTCTTTTATCTGAAAAGACAGAGTGTTTACATTAAAAAGCCTACAGGCACAGGCTATAGACACCAGAACCACATCATTAAGCTGCAGTGCTTCTGGTGACTATAGTATCCATTTAATGTGAGGTAAATTAGAGATTAGTGCCACTAATAATATATTGGATTGCCTACTTACCACCAGATGAAGACAAGAGGCTGATGATGGGCTCTGTCTGGCTCCACAGGTCTGGTGTAGAAGAGGCTCTCAGGAGACTGTTTTTAACAGTGCTCACAACAATTAACAAACAGGAAGCAGCTCCATTTTTTAGGGCCCCTTACACAGCTCAAGGTCTGGGCCTCCAGGGCTTGACCGTGAGTATGCCTACAATGCCCACCCATAAATCCAGCTACATGGCCCACCCATGAGTTCTCTCACAGGAAGTGGAGTGTATGTGTGTAGGGGATGTGCTATGTGTTATTGTAGAGGATGCAATGTGTGTGTGTTCTTATAGAATGTAGTGTATAGGGATACCAATTTCTGTAAGGGATGTAGTCTGTTTATAGGGGATTGCAATGTGTGTTTGCGTGTAAGGAATGCATTGTATGTTTCTGGGTGTGTGTGTGCGTGTGTAAGGGGTGCAAGGTGTGTTTCTGTGTATTTAATTGAATGCAGTGTGTGTCTGTAAGGGGTGCATTGATTGTGTAAGAGATGCATGTTGTTTCTGTGTGTAAGAGAATGAGTGTTTGTGTGAACGTAAGGGATGCATTGTGTATTTCGGGTTTGTCTGTGTGTGAGTAGGAATGCATTGTATGTTTCTGTGTGTGTGTGGGGGGGGATGCATTGTGTATGTGTGTAGTGTAAAAGAAAGTGTTTGTGGGTTAGGATAGGGACTGAGAGGGGAGCAGCTCTTTATTTTTTTTATTTTTTTCATAGTGCTCTCCCCCCCTGTCAATTATTGATTTCCCCTTCCCTCCTGCCCCTCCGTGTTCTCTCCTTCTGTCCCTTAGTGCTCTCCCTTGGCCCCCTGTAGTCCCCCCTTGGTGGTCTTCTCACTCCCCCCTCTCCCCCTTAGTGGTCCTCCATCCCTCCCCTTAGTGGTCCTCCCTTTCCCAAACCCCTTAGTAGACATTCCCCTCCTCCCCCCACCCCCTTAGTGGTAATCCCCCCCCAGTGGTCATTATCCTCTTTCTCCCCCTTAGTGGTCCTTACCCTCCTCCCCTCAGGGTCCTCCCTACTTACCCCCCTTTGGTGGTCCTTTCCCCCTTAGGGTTCTCCTCCCTGGCCCCTTAGTGGACCTCCCCCCCCTCCTCAGTGGTCCTTACTCCCCACCCCCTCCCCTGTGGTCCTTCACCCCTCCTCCCCAGTGGTTCTTACTCCCCCATTCCTCCCAGTGGTCCAGTGGTCCTTACTCGCCCCATCTCTCTCCTCTGCCAGTGGTCTTCTCCCCCTCCCCTGTGGTCCTTACCCCCCCTCTTCCCACCAGTGGTCCCACTCCCCTTCCTCTCCTCCCCAGTGGTCCTTACTCCCTCCCCAGTGGCCACCCCCCTCCCTCCTCCTGGAGGTCCTTACCCCCCTCCCTTACCCCTCCTTGTGTTCCTACTCCCCTCCCCTGTTCCTTGCTCCCTCCTCCTCCCCTCCCTGTGTTCCTTCTCCCCTCCCCTGGTCCGCCCCCTGTGTTCCTAACTCCCACTCCCCCGTGTTCCTTACTCCCACTCCCCAGTCCTTATTCCCCTTCCCCTGTGTTCCTTACTCCCCCTGGTCCTCCCCTCCCCGTGTTCCTTACTCCCCCTCCCCCTGTGTTCCCTCCCTCCCCTGGTCCTTACTCCCCCTCCCCCCCTGTGTTCCTTACTCCCACTCCCCCCCTCCCCTGGTGGTCCTTACCCTCCTGCCTATGTAGCGTGGCCGGGAGGGCTCAGTGAGCACTTCCTGTCAGTCCGCCGGCGGCCGGGTACAGGAAACAGAGGTTCCTGTCCCGCGTTTCTCGCCGCCCGGCGACGCTACATTGAGAGACCAGCAGGAGTGAGCCCTCTGCGCTTCCCTCCTGCCGGTCACTCAAATCCGGCCGCCCTCCACAGCAGTGCTGCGCTGCCTGAGGCTTGTAAAAGTGTTCAGGCGGCGCAGCATGAGGAGCCGCACCGGTGATTCCGGGCCAGGGATCCGGCGCCCCCTGTTAAGGTGCGCCCTAGGCGGCTGCCTAGGTCGCCTTACAGGTAGCGCCGGCCCTGGCTGCCCCGGTTTATTCCCTACAGATAGATCAAAGATTGGCTATCTAATGAACCAATTAACAGGTAAGGATTTAACCTGGGCTAATCCCTTATGGGAGAGTGGGAATCCAGTAGCCCGTGATTACAACGTATTTCTAACAGCATTTAAAGCTACTTTTGAGCCAAAAGGAAGAGAAAAGAACGCTGCTGATGAGAATAAAACAAGGCAATCACTCAGTAGGTGATTACGCCATTGAGTTTAGAACTTTGGCGTCTGAGGTTGACTGGACCAATAGCGGTCTAGTGGCTGCCTTCTCCGAAGGCCTAGCGGAGAATATACAAGACGAGACCGCAGCCAGAGATCTTCCGGCTTAGCTTAATGACTTTATTGCCTACATGATAGATATAGACAACAGGCTCAGAGAAAGAGAGAAAAACAAACGTACTAGACGTTCCACCTTATCCATAGCCCCTCGTTTCTCTAACTCAGTGGTAATTAACCATGCCCCACCTCCTGAACCAGAACCCATGCAACTGGGCATTACAAAACTCACTGAGGCAGAGAGACAATACAGACGCAACGAGGGGTTATGTTTATATTGTGGCAAAAGAGGACATCAAAGATTTTCATGTCCGGTTCAGCCGGAAAACTTGTGCACCTAAGGCACGTTCGGGGACCAACCTTAGGTGTGATGTATATGTCCACTAAATTGACTAAGAACCGTTTCCTTATAAACGTTACTTTATCTTGTAAGAAAACCGCTGTACAGTGTGAGGCTATGATTGACTCTGGGGCAGCGGAGAATTTTCTAGACAAGGAATTCTCTGCTAAATATCTCCTGCCCTTAAGGCAGAAAGAGACCCATAGCAGTGGAGGCCATCGATGGGAGACCCCTTACCCAGCCTCTCATCATGCACGAAACCCTGCCAATCACTGTCTCAATGGGTATCTTACATTCTGAGGAAATGGTTTTTCAAATTATATCCTCACCCACATGTCCTATCATACTCGGTTTTCCTTGGCTCCAGAAACACAATCCACGTTTAGATTGGGTTGAAGGAGAGATCGTGAGTTGGGGTGAGAGATGCAGAGGTTTTTGTTTTAAGCGGATGCCGCAACCTATTGGTACCATCAATATACCTATAGCGCCTCCCCTAATCACAGAAATCCCCCCGCAGTATTTTGACCTACAGGTGGTATTTTACAAAGGTCAGTCAGAAATACTACCACCACATAGATCCTACGACTGTACCATAAACTTGTTACCAGGTACTATGCCTCCCAAAGGAGGAGTATATGCACTATCTCCTCAGGAAAATCTTTGTTTAGAAGAGTATATAAAAGATGCTCTCAGAAAGGGTCACATACATAGATCCTCTTCACCTGCTGGGGCTGGGTTCTTCTTCGTTTCTAAAAAAGAAGGAGACCTACGTCCTTGTATAGACTATAGGGGTTTGAATAGGGTAACAATAAAAAACGCCTATCCCATTCCCCTTATTTCTGAATTATTCAACAGGTTGAAAGGAGCCCTAGTCTTCACTAAGCTCGACCTCAGAAGTGCTTACAACCTAGTCAGAATTAAGGAAGGTCATGAGTGGAAGACAGCGTTCAATACAAGAATGGGACACTACGAATATCCAGTTATGCCGTTCGGACTATGCAATGCTCCAGCGGTATTTCAGGATTTCATTAATGATGTCCTTAGGGAGTACCTCCACATGTTCGTTTTAGTGTACCTGGATGACATTGTCATCTATTCCCCAGATCTAGAGACACATCACGAACATGTGAGAACAGTACTAAAAACCCTGTTAAAGAACGGCCTCTACTGTAAGCTGGAGAAGTGCCAGTTTGACCAGACCGAGATACAGTTTCTCAGATATGTTATATCTCCATCTGGCTTCAAAATGGACCCTCACAAGTTGGAAGCAGTCTTACAATGGCCGCTACCTAAAGGCCTTAAAGCTACACAACGCTCTATTGGTTTTGCGAACGCTTTATAGGTTACCGCATGTTCATTAAGGGTTTCTCCTCTGTAATCTCCCCTATTGCCAACCTAACCAAAAAAGGAGCAAATTGCAATTCATGGCCCAAGGAAGCAAAGGAGGCATTTGAACAATTACAATCTTTATTTGCCGCAGCACCTGTCCTGACACATCCCGATCCAACCAAACCATTTATTCTAGAAGTAGATGTGTCAGAAACAGGAGTAGGAGCCATTCTGTCCCAAAGAGAAAGTCCTGATACGCCTTTACATCCCTGTGGGTTTTTTCTCGCGAAAACTAACACCTGCAGAGAAAAATTAAGACATTGGGAATAGGGAATTATTGGCCATAATACTTGCCCTTAAAGAATGGAGACATCTCTTAGAAGGTTCCAAAGAGCCACTTCTGATTTTTACCGATCACAAGAATTTGGATTATATTGGGGACGCTAAGAGATTGTCCTCTCGTCAGGCTAGATGGTCATTGTTCCTCTCCCGATTTAACTTTGTAATTACCTATAGGCCCGGGACCAAGAACACCAAGGCAGATGCTTTGTCTAGACAGTTTGAGACAGATGAGATTCCTGAACACGAGGCATCCCCTATCATACCTCCAGAATGCCTCATTGCTGCTACTGTTTCTGAAGTGTCTCTTCTGTACTATAATCGCAGATCAAACCCAGGCACCCATGGAGAGACCTCTGGATAAACTGTACGTTTCACCACCATTATGAAAAAAGGTACTTGATATTCTGATAGCAGGTCAGGAGGTTTTGGTGGCCTACACTTAGAAATGACATCAAGGATTATGTAGGTAAATGTCAAATATGTGCCATTTCTAAATCCTCTCACAAACCACCTCCTGGCTTGTTACAACCATTACCTATACCTACTGCTCCATGGACCCATTTAGCCATGGATTTCATGGTGGATCTGCCCAGCTCAAACGGGTTTAACACAGTCCTTATGGTCATAGATAGATTCTCAAAAATGGCACCTTTTGTACCTCTTAAAAAATTACCATCTGCTCAAGATCTTGTACAAATATTTTTAAAAGAGATTGTAAGGAAACCAAGTGCATTTAAACCTCAATCGGTAGCTTCCTCCCGAACCGCCAGAACCTAGTGAATATAACCCTCCGTTCGGTAGTTATGGTAGACGAATCCCAGTGTAATTCCAATAGTGTCCCTGGATAATTCCCTCAGTAAAACACACGAACTCCCAAACAGCATACGTAGTCAGAAGAAGGGTACAAAGATGAACTAAGGATTTATTGACAGGCATGCTCTTTTTATGGGATTCTGCCCATGCAAGGGAGCCTCCCATATAATTAACTGTACATCCAATCCTAACAATATACATACTGTACATCTCCTCCTCTCAGATAACCTTTAAACATAATTAAAACGTAACAGAATTTCCCCAAAGTTTGGATGTACCCCAAGGTACTCCAGATAGCTGTTCTCTGGGGGACAAACATATAAAAATATCAGTCCATTCGGTTCAGCCGTTTGGGAGATATGGGACTTAGAAGTTTTGACCGACTGCACGGGCAAAGTAGCCGAAAACAGTTTCATGAATTCTGGCCCTGCAGTCGGTCTTAGGTCGCATGAAAAACCTCCCGAATGGCCGGCCATCCAGCTACCATCTTTGGTTCGCTTGATTCCCCATCTGTTAGTAAGTCTTTCTACCGAACGCCCGGTCGTTCGGTAGTTTTAAAGGGGTTTTACCGAAGGTATGGAGGATTCAGCGGTGTTCACCTATTTGAGTGTCCGTTTTTAGTTCCAGACACTCGACAGCAAACACCGCTGTTCGGGAGCTAAAATGGCCGCAAACACGTGGAAGTCCCGAAATGGCGGCGGGGCATGCCGTTCGTGCAGAACTTCTGTCGAATGTAATCCAGCAAGCAGAGAGGTAAGATATGTATAATGGGCAACAGGGTGGTCTGGATTCGGTAGTTTTACCTACCGAATGCCATAGGGAAAATTACTATCAAAAAAAGGGAATACAAATTGTCAATTTACAGCATAAGACGGGCATTTCTTCACAGAGATATTTCGCTTACATGCGGTGCCTAAAAATATAGTTTCTGACAGAGGTACCCAATTTATTTCTAGGTTCTGGCGTGCCTTTTGTAAACAATTGGGTATAGAACTTTCATTTTCCTCAGCATATCACCCTCAGACTAATGGTGCAGCAGAGAGGGCCAATCAGTCCTTAGAATCTTATTTACGTTGTTTTATCAATGCCAATCAGTCTAACTGGTATGAACTCTTACCCATGGCTGAGTTTGCCAGAAATAATGCGACTCATGAATCCTCTAATCATAGTCCATTTTAAGTGAATCAGGGTTATCACTGTTTTCCTTTCTGAGTTTTCAAACACAGATATTCCTGCCTTGAACACTTGTTTAAATTATATTCATACATTATATTCATACAGCATCAAAAGGCATCAAAACGTGCTAAAATCCAAGCTGACAAGAGACGGGGTGCCAATCCTGTTTACCAACCTGGTGACAAGGTGTGGCTGTCCACACGTCATATCAAACTTAAAGTTCCTTCCATGAAATTTGCCCCTCGGTACATCGGTCCTTTTCGGATCCTCCGCCGTATCAACCCTGTGACTTATTCCTTGGCACTCCCTGTCCACATGAGAATCGCCAATTCATTTCATGTATCATTGCTCAAGCCTCTTACTTGCAATCGATACACTAGAATTTCCGCTACTCCTCCGCCCTTAGTAGTGGGTGACCACGAGGAGTACGAGGTTCGTTCTGTTTTAGACTCCAAAATCTCCAGGGGTATTTTGTCTTATCTTGTTGACTGGAAAGGATATGCTGACCAGGTTCATGCACCCCATCTTGTCCGGTCGTTTCACAACCGCTTCCCTCGGCTCCTTCCTGCCCGGTGAGTGGTCTTCGAGTGCTTGTCGGCGAGCCGGGAGCCGCTCCACTGCCTTCTCTGGGCATCGCGCCCAAATCAAAGATGGCGCGGACCACATGGTCGCGTCCATCTTAAGCTCCGCCCCTCTAATGAACACAGACGTGTGCGTGACGTCACGACATCAGGTCACCCTCTGACCAATCAGAAGCCAGAGAGGGATATTTAAATCCCTAATTCACTTTACTTCCTTGCCCTGTCGTGGTTTCCTGTTCCTGGTTCCTGAGAGTGAGTTTATCTTTGTGATTTTGACTTCCTGGTATTCTGATCTTGGCTTTTCCCTGGTTATTCCGAATTCTGGTTCCCCTGACTTGGCTTGTTTAAATGGTATTTGAGTATTTCTGGCTTCCTTGACCTTGGCTTTCCCTTTGACCATTCTCTATCTCTAGCGTATTAGTCCGGCCATTCTAAGGTCCGGTTTACGCTATGTCCTTTTATTTCCTTCCTTTTTTTATGTATATGTTTACATAGTTTCTGCGTGTTGGACCACACTAGCTGCCATGACAATTAGAAGGCCAGCCTGGCATGAATGCATGTCAGGCTGCCTGCCAATCATGCAGCTGGCCAACTAAGGGCATACTATGCAGACAGCACCCTGAGCTTGGCATAAATATGTCTAATGATGCGCTCGCTCAATGCTTTCTAAGGACTGTCCCCTAGCACTCGCTGGTTCACTTGTCTCAGTGTTCCTTGCCAGCAGGCAGAAGCTCCTGGTATATAGTCTGGGACAGAGAAAAGCTGTATGTAGTGAGTGTAGAAGAAAGGGAACATGCCACAGTGTTAGAGAGACCAAAGTCAGCATTACCTTAAAGGATCACCATAGGGTCAGGAACACAAACATACATTCCTGACCCTATAGTGTTAACACCACCATCTAGCCCCCCTGGGCCCCTCATGCCTCCATAAATATAGCAAAATCTTACTGTATTCAAGCCTGAAGCTGTAACTCTGCATGCTGTTAGACTCAGGAAAACAAGCAGTCTGCTGACATCATTAGAAGTGGTGGCCTGATCCAATTACAGTGCTTCCCCATAGGATTGGCTGAGACTGACAAAGAGGCAGATCAGGGGCAGGGCCAGCATGATTCAAACACAACCCTGGCCAATCAGCATCTCCTCAAAGAGATGAATTGAATCAATGAATCTCTATGAGGAAAGTTCAGTGTCTGCATGCAGAGGGAGGAGATACTGAATGTTTGGATGCATTTTAGGCAGCCATGACCCAGGAAGGATCTCTAACAGCCATCTGAGGAGTGGCCAGTGAAGTTATCACTAGGCTGTAATGTAAAGCCTGCATTTTCTCTGAAAAGACAGTGTTTACAGCAAAAAGCCTGAAGGTAATGATTCTACTCACCAGAACAAATTCAATAAGCTGTAGTTGTTCTTGTGACTATAGTGTCCCTTTAACTATATTCATTGTCAGCCAGTCCACACAAGTTTTGTTCCCATACATCCCTCTTAAGTTTCCATACTTAAGTAAGAGTATGTGAAAAGTAGTTAGGGTTGCCACCTTTCTTGGAAAAACATACCGACCTTACTAATTTGCATAATTAAATATGTATGGGTGACATCACATGATGTAAAACACAAGGAGTGACATAAGAGAAAATGCTGTAAAATCACTACAAAAAAAACTACTTAATTTGATTCTGCTGTATAGATGGATTCCTCCCAGTGCCCCCATGTCTCCAAGTGCCCTCATAACTCAGTGCCCCCATGGGTTGATTACTCCAGGTCTCAGTGTTCCTATGTATCAGTGTCTCAGTGCCCCATGTCTCCCAGTGTCCCCTAGTGTCATGTCCCCAGGTCTCCCAGTGACCCTATGTATCAGTGTCCCTATTTATCACAGTGTCTCAATGCCCAATGTCTCCCTGTGTCCTCCAGTATTCCAATGTGTCTATGTCCCCATGTATCCCAGGGTCCCCATGTCACTAGGACACTAGGAAGATGGGGAGACCTAGAGACACGGAGACACCAGTGACACTGGGAGACTAGGGAAACTGGCTGGGACACATGGGGACACTGGGAAAATAGGGGACACTTGAAGACATGGTGACACAGACACTAGAGACACTGGCTGAGGGACATGGGGACATTGAGACATGGGGGCACTGGGAGACATGGGGACACTGAGACACCAGGGCCACAGACACTAGGGACACTAGCTTGGAGACATAGGGACATTGAGACACTTGAGGCACTGGGCAGGGCCGGACTGGGGATACAAAGCAGCCCTGGAGAAAAAAATCTATGCCAGCCCCATAAGTCACTGTGCCACGTATTGTCACATGTAATACGTACGGCTATGTGTTGCCACCTAGATGATTGCGTAATATATAAAAACATATATATATATATATATATGTAATTTATTATGTGTTTATATATTACTCATTTATCAAATCAGTGGTTCCAAATTAATTTTTCCCGTGGAACACTGACATAGTGTATCAACATTTCTGCAGGAGGATCTTCAGTGCTGCTGGCTGAGGTTGGTGTGCTGCTCAGTCCTCGCTGCTCCCTCTCCCCCTGCAGGCGGCGCGCTCTGTCTGGGAGGAAGTGCTGTCCCTTCCTCCCAGCATCCAATATTACAGGGGTCCGGTAGCGGTTTTAGATGACCGCGGCGACTGACCCAACCCGTTTAGCGATACCCAGATGGCCCTAAACGTGACATGCATATCGCTGTGGAAGCCCAATTTTGTTCTCGCAGAACCCTAGGGTAATTGGGAAACGCTGCATTAGATGATTGAGTAATATATATATATATATATATATATATATATATATATACACACACACATACACACACACACAGTTGGAAGAAAAAGTATGTGAACCCTTTGGAATGATATGGATTTCTGCACAAATTGGTCATAAAATGTGATCTGATCATCATCTAAGTCACAACAATAGATAATCACAGTCTGCTTAAACTAAAAACACACAAATAATGAAATGTTGCCATGTTTTTATTGAACACACCATGTAAACATTCACAGTGCAGGTGGAAAAAGTGTGTGAACCCCTAGACTAATGACATCTCCAAGAGCTAATTGGAGTGAGATGTCAGCCAACTGGAGTCCAATCAATGAGATGAGATTGGAGGTGTTGGTTACAGCTGCCCTGCCCTATAAAAAACACACACCAGTTCTGGGTTTGCTTTTCACAAGAAGCATTGCCTGATGTGAATGATGCCTTGCACAAAAGAGCTCTCAGAAGACCTACGATTAAGAATTGTTTACTTGCATAAAGCTGGAAAGGGTTATAAAAGTATCTCCAAAAGCCTTGCTGTTCATCAGTCCACGGTAAGACAAATTGTCTATAAATGGAGAAAGTTCAGTACTGCTGCTACTCTCCCTAGGAGTGGCCGTCCTGTAAAGATGACTGCAAGAGCACAGCGCAGACTGCTCAATGAGGTGAAGAAGAATCCTAGAGTGTCAGCTAAAGACTTACAAAAGTCACTGGCAAATGCTAACATCCCTGTTAGCGAATCTACAATATGTAAAACACTAAACAAGAATGGATTTCATGGGAGGATACCACAGAGGAAGCCACTGCTGTCCAAACAAAACATTGCTGCACGTTTACAGTTTGCACAAGAGCACCTGGATGTTCCACAGCAGTACTGGCAAAATATTCTGTGGACAGATGAAACCAAAGTTGAGTTGTTTGGAAGAAACACACAACACTATGTGTGGCGAAAAAAAGGCACAGCACACCAACATCAAAACCTCATCCCAACTGTGAAGTATGATGGTGGGGGCATCATGGTTTGGGGCTGCTTTGCTGTGTCAGGGCCTGGACGGATTGCTATCATCGAAGGAAAAATGAATTCCCAAGTTTATTAAGACATTTTGCAGGAGAACCTAAGGCCATCTGTCTACCAACTGAAGCTCAACAGAAGATGGGTGTTGCAACAGGACAATGACCCAAAGCAAAGAAGTAAATCAACAACAGAATGGCTTAAACAGAAGAAAATACGACTTCTGAAGTGGCTCAATCAGAGTCTTGACCTCAACCCGATTGAGATGCTGTGGCATGACCTCAAGAAAGCGATTCACACCAGACATCCCAAGAATATTGCTGAACTGAAGCATGGTCAAGAATGACTCCTGACCGTTGTGCAGGGGGGCTTAATACACTGCTGACCCCCCTCCCCCTAATACACTGCTGACCTCCCTCCCCCTATCTAATGCACTTCTGACCCCCTCCCCACTATCCAATACACTGCTGACACCCCCTTACCCTAATACACAGCTGACCCCCCTCCCCAATACACTGCTGTAACCCTTCCCCCTATTACACAGCTGACCCCCCCACACCTTCATATACTGCTGATCCCTCCCCTCCCTTAATATACTGCTGACCCCCCTCATATACTACTGATCCCTCCCCTCCACTAATATACTGCTGACCCCCCTCCCCTCCACTAATATACTGCTGATCCCTCCCCTCCCTTAATACACTGCTGACCCCCCCTCCCCTTATACACAGTTGACCCCCTACCCTCCATTAATACACAGTTGTCCCCCCGCCCCTCTTCTAATACACAGTTGTCCCCCCACTCCCCTCCCCTCCCCTCGTCCTAATACACAGTGTTCCTCCCCTCCCTATTACACAGTTGTCCCCCTCCCCTGCGCTAATGCACACAGTTGTCCCCCTCCTAATACACAGTTGATTTCCTCCTCTAATACACAGTTGTTTCTCTAATACACAGTTGTTCCCCTCTCTAATACACGGATTTGTTTTCCCCTTCCCTAATACTGTGAGGCTGCCTTCCCTCCCTAATACACAGTTGTTCCCTCCCATGCACAGTTGTTTCCCCTCCCCTCCCCAATACACAGTTGTTCCCCCCTCCCCTAATACACAGTTGTCCCCCTCCCATAATGCAATACACAATAGTTCCTCCAAGCCCCTTTATTCTTACCTGTACTAGAAGATGTAGCTCAATGGTTCACGAGGGAAGAGATGCCGCCATGCGGTGCATTCAGTGCAGAGCCGCCGCATGTGACATCATATGCCGCTCACATCCGGCGGCTGACAGGAAATGTGTACGGTCTGCCCCAGCCTCCTCTGACCGCAAACAGCAGAAGCAGTGGCTGGCACGAGCGGCCGCGGCAGCGTCCGCATGGACTAACAGGAAAAAAATATTTTCCTGTCTTGTAGCTGAGTGCAGCCACATCACAAAGCGTCCCCAGGGCCAGCGGCCTACCGGGAAATTTCCCGGTATCCCGTTAGGCCAGTCTGGCCCTGGCATTGCACTGTGTGGAGCCTCGCAGCTAAACCGCCTTAGGCAGTGGTGTATCCTGGTTTTGTGCTGCCCTAGGCAGGACAAACCTCAGGCACCCCCCTCACCCCGCGCCAACCCTTCCCCCCGCCCCACCTTCTAAATACACACACACACAAACAGTCAGACACACAGTCAGACACAAACACACACACACACACAATCACTCACATTAACACTTTTTTTTTAATTTAACCTCCCTCCCCAGCCTCCTTACCTTTGGGAGTGCTGGGGGGGGAAGGGTTCCTCTTTCTCCCTGGTGGTCCAGTGGCTGCCGGTCGGGCTGATGGGCGGGTTGCTGGCGAGGGAGCACGTCCTCTGAGCTGACTGCTCAGCTCCCTCGCACGCCGCAGAGTGAGGCTGGGAGCCGGAATATGACGTCATATTCCGGCTCCCAGCCTCACTCTGTGGCGCGCGAGGGAGCTGAGCAGACCGCTCAGAGGAAGAGCTCCCTCACCAGCCGCCCGACCATCAGCCAGCGCCGCCCAGCATGTCTGTTAGCCTGGGCATTTTTGATGCCCCCTGAAAAATGCCGCCCAAGGCAAATGCCTTGTTTGCCTCGCAGCTAATACGTCCCTGGCCTTAGGGCAGACTAATGTGTCAGGTCCTCGGTCAGGGCCTGACACCAGGAGGGGGCCTGGCGGCTTGCTCGATATGCTGCCGGGTGCGAGGCCCCTCTATGGCGTCTGCCCGGGAGGAGAGCGCACCAGTGGCCACCAGTCTGCAGCTCGGCAGTGTGCAGAACTGCAGACTGTCTCACAAGAGCTGGCAAATCAGAGCATTGCCGCGGGTTACTGCAGAGCTGCAGACCGGTGGCCACTGGGGCGCTCTCCTCCCTAAAAGTAGTCTAAAAATGTCACCTTTCTTCTCTGTATATTTGTATAGATTACTGTGCCTCATCAATTAAGTCCCACTTACTAATTATGCTGCCAATATAAAACAGGTGTGCTACAGAAAAAAGAAAATAGAATACTTCCCTGGTGCAACAGAAGATATAAATATTAAAGGGTTGCAATAACCACCATGACTTCTGCCTTTTGAAGTGGTTATGGTTGTAGAAGTCTGTATGTATGTATTCTGATTATTACACCGCCGGTACATGTGAATTCAGCCCTAAACTTTTCCGGAGTGCCGAATGTCAGTTCTGTGCAAAAAATACCTCTGTTGTCAGCGCGCACAGTGCTCCAGCAACAGATGTAATCATCTTTTTCCTTGCAGGAGGCACGTATGCAATGAGAAGCTTTCTTTCCCCTCCCTCCCACTGATGTTACTTCCCGCCTCTCTCTATTGCTCTTGATTGATTTGATTTGTTTAAAAAGAACCCCCCCGCCCCTCCATGCCTGCTGAGAGAGCGCGCATGCACTCGACAAAACGGTACAATCAAAAACTTCTCTATGAAAAGCCTTACATTGGACCATGCAAGGCCATTGGTGACGTCAGATTGAGGCGTTGGTTTGAGTCGAGCGCTTAGGGCGGCCCTAGATTCCAGATGAATGTATTATTATTTACTGTTGTATAATGGGGGCGACCTA
>OW240923.1:122151280-122231365 GCA_933207985.1 Pelobates cultripes | reverse complement strand
GATGTGCACAGCACTACATCCACCTGGGGTGCACCTTCTATCCTGGCATAGCTTCTAGTCTGTCTGATTTGCACAGTAACTACATCCACCTGGGGTGCACCTACTATCCTGGCATAGCTTCTAGTCTGTCTGATGTGCACAGCACTACATCCACCTGGGGTGCACCTTCTATCCTGGCATAGCTTCTAGTCTGTCTGATGTGCACAGCACTACATCCACCTGGGGTGCACCTTCTATCCTGGCACAGCTTCTAGTCTGTCCGATGTGCACAGCACTACATCCACCTGGGGTGCACCTTCTATCCTGGCATAGCTTCTAGTCTGTCTGATGTGATCAGTAACTACATCCACCTGGGGTGCACCTTCTATCCTGGCATAGCTTCTAGTCTGTCCGATGTGCACAGCACTACATCCACCTGGGGTGCACCTTCTATCCTGGCATAGCTTCTAGTCTGTCTGATGTGCACAGCACTACATCCACCTGGGGTGCACCTTCTATCCTGGCATAGCTTCTAGTCTGGCTGATGTGCACAGCACTACATCCACCTGGGGTGCACCTTCTATCCTGGCATAGCTTCTAGTCTGTCTGATGTGATCAGTAACTACATCCACCTGGGTTGCACCTTCTATCCTGGCATAGCTTTTAGTCTGTCTAATGTGATCAGTAACTACATCCACCTGGGGTGCACCTTCTATCCTGGCATAGCTTCTAGTCTGTCTGATGTGATCAGTAACTACATCCACCTGGGGTGCACCTTCTATCCCTGCACAGTGTACTTCAAGTTTTGGACTTCTACTACAACTCCCACAAATGTTTGCCAGCCATTATCTGTGTTTGTAAAGGTTCCTGGATGGGAGTTGCAGTCTGCTAACACTGGATGTCTGATTTTCGACTACTCTGCCTTGAAATATTGTGTCTGACGGATTCTACACAGAAACAGGTTTGTTTTATTTTCCATGCCAGACCACAATAGCCAAACTGTAATCATAGCTGATTTGGGGGATTGTTCAGATTCCACTACTTTGGCCTGACATTAGAAATTCATTTTTGAGTTTACAATTTAGTGATTAACCCTTTGAAAACAGCGGTGACATTGTCTTTCTCCTGTAATAAGCTGCCCTTAGACTGGAGGTTCTCACATTCTAATCTCCATAAATTAAAATGGTAGGTGATTATCGCCAGATACAATATCTCAGATACACGTTTTGGGGAGTTTATTAGCGACTGGTCAGTTTAGTGGACCTTGGAAGGCAGTGAGGCAGTAAAATGACTCCTCGGTTAAATAGAAACCATAATAATTTCTAATTAGTATTTGTGGTTTTACAGGTTTTTTTTTTTTTTAAAGTGGTCTTTAAACACAGTAATGTGACAATTAATTAAATAAACAATAAGCCACACTGCACGAAGGCTGAGGTTTAATTAATCATGAGGAGTAATTAATGCTGTAGGATAAGATAAGCTGCAGACATCTCACACAGTTCCCTTTGGATAAATGACTGGGGTCCGTGGATTGTGGTGTTAAAGATGCAGAAAATGGAGGGGTTTTAAGTGGAGCAGAGGGGAGGGGCCAATCAGTTAAGGGACTCTGACTGAATTTCCCACCCTCCCTCCATGGTTTTTTTGGTGTGTTTGTGTGGTCTCTCAGTTTTTTTCTCTATGGTCACAGCTGACAGCGCATTGTCTATTGTGGACAGTGCAGTCGAAGGAAAGAGTATGACGCAGTGTCACCTTGGGGACACTACAGTCAGCACATGGCCGATGGCTAGTGACGGCTGTGTTGGGCTCTTGGAGAGTAAGATGGAGAACTGTCTGTTGGGCTCTCACCCAACAGCTGACAGAGTTTAAGAACATTATGTTATGGTTTTGTGGCCGTTGCCCTTATCCACTTAAACAGGTATCCTGCGTTAACGGTGATCTGATATGGGTCAGCAGTCGTGTAATGATTTTATTGGAGGATGGGGCAAACTATGTTATTGGCCTTGCATACATTTTACCCAATAGTTCCCATACAGAACCGGTAAAGGGTGTATCTGTGGGGTATGGATTTCCAGATTCCACCAAGTGGATCCATTCCCGAATGGAGGGAATAATGGGATTTTTACACTTTGTGGGGATGAGTAGGTTTGCAGCCGCGAGGAGGTGAGTGATAAGAATACGTTGGGGCTTGGGGAAAGGACAAGGACAAAACAGGAAAACTAGCGTTTCTGGTGTGTGAGCTAGTTAAAGTCCTGTTATAGTCTTGATCATTGTCACTACTCTAGTCCAATATCTTTGGATGAGTGGGCAAGACCACCAAGTGTGGGCAAGTGAGGCCCAGGTCAGGTGCATTTGGAAATAGATTGTGGAGTTTAGCTGGAGAGTAATACCATCTGGATATTCTTAATGGTATTGTGTATATATATCTTTGACTTACTGGGTTCCATCAAATTATTGGATAGAAGTGAGGAACTTAATACAGAAAACTATGAAGATTAATCTTCCACCTAAAACCAGAATATTCCTTACTAGATATGTTCCCAGCTGTCCTTAGAGGACCACCTATGGTATTACATATTCTTTTGGCAGCTAAAATTAGGATTCGCCTGCTTGGAAATCTTCTAAACCCCCCTATTATTTCAGAATGATTTCCTGGTTGGAGATCACCAACATGTATGAAGAAATGCCTAGTACGTTGGCAGATGATATGTCCAAATTCATAAATACTTGGGGACAATGGGGCCTCTGGATATCCCAGGTTCGATACGGTTCAAATTATTATGGGTATACAACGTAATTACAATTGCTACCCTTAGAGCGGCACTGTCCTCCCTGAACAATGACTATTTCATAAAGACTCATTATGACTGTGTTGGAGTTTCCCTGAAATTCCAAACAAGTCAAGAGATATACTGAGACAATGTAGGGACTACTTAGTCTTAATATTTCTCCTCCGCCTGACGTTTGTAGACACAAGGCGGAGTGTAAGAGTCAAACCGACAGCTTTCACCAATGACGGCTGCAGGGAATTGGCTGGGTTTATGGAGTATACGCCGTCCTGCATGAACTGAAAGTTTTACGACTGACACCACCGTTACCTGTTTATATCACTTGGAGAGTTTTATCACTAATGCACTTATGGTACTTGGTAAGGTATATTGTGCAGTAGTCACGTATTGTCAATGTCTTTACTGTATTAACCATGAACTACACATTGAAAAACACATTAGCAAAAGTGTGTTGTGTAACAGCTTTGGTTAGAAATGTGAAGGAAATTCAAAACCGAATCTTTTTAAAGCAGCAGTAATATCTGAACGTAATGTTAAAACCTCTGTGGATCCCAGGACAAACTGTACCAATTACAACAAGCTAAACCCTAAACAAGAGTGGGCAACAACCAGATAAAAGGCGTAAAAAGGGAATAGCACGTGGCCCGCATAAACTTCCATAGCTTTTAATTGACAAGGGCGGATGTTAAAAGAAAATTAGTAACCTCAAAAGTACAGACTGTTTCCTATAAAAGTAAAAATAACAGTGGTTTTCAGAAAACCAGAAACTTAATTTATTTATTTTTTCTAACGCTAACTTGAATTGCTTGATTTCCTGGTGGATTCTTGTGCCAGATTCTGGTTTTATCTGATTGATATCAAAAACAAATCTGTGGAAAAAGATGGCAATGAATTAATGGCAAGGGCCTAAGGCCAATAAACATCCCAATACATTGGAATTTTAGGAGGCCACATGAAGTCTGTTGTCAAGTAATACCTAACTGTGATGATTCCATGGGAGCATGACAGACGGAAGGTCTGTGGGACCATTTATTATTATAGTGGGTGTCTTTATACCTTTATCACTAGTGAACTCATATTTTAGCTGTAACACAGATATTAATTCTCGTTGTGTGCAACATATTAACAAACCGGTAAAAACTATTGTTTCACATGTCTGTTTCAATTTAGCGATGTGTATATCATGGGAGGTGCGAAATATGGGTGATGGACGAGAACAGAGGCCTCCAAGTGCTGCAGCACACATTGACGGTGAAACAAGTATCCACTAAGAATGTCAGACTAGCGCGCTGAGTGTCAGCTCTGCAGGCCAACTAGACTGGGCTACCAAAAAGCAGAACATCAGGATAAACACAAACATATTTTCAGGTGTAACATGCCACACAGGGAAATTTAAAGGGGCAATTGAGACTTTAAGCTTGCTGAAGTGCTTTATGTGCGAATAGTTTGTCCTATTTTCTTATTTTCATTTTACAAAAAGTGTAGATTTCAGTAGAAATTTGTATTTTTTATAAATTAACCTTGGCTCTATCACTTTCATCATGCAAATCATTACGGGTCAAACAAGTCCCTATGCCCCGGCTTTTAACACCATATTATTAGTATGTTTCCTCCTCGCCCAAACCCAGGAAATATAAGGGTTACTGGACTCCGCGTCTTCTCTGAGTCTATAAAAAGGCAGAGACTGAAGGAATGTTTTTGGCAGAGACCCTTACAGCTGGAAACAGGAAGGGTGCGGCCCCCAAACAGCTACTGAGGAGACGTGAGTAAGGGAGAGCACAGCGAGAGTGCAGGAGAGCTGCACAAACAGGGCTACTCTCTAAAGTGGAAACTGTCTGCAACTCAAAGTGAAGTTCAGATTGGAGGACAATAATGCCAAATTAGAAAAATCCTCTAGTCTGCTAAGGAGTTTGGCTATTCTGGACTGAAATTTTAATTCACTCTGAATTCCTGACACTTATAATAATGAAAGGGATACTATAAGTGCCAGGAATACAAGCTACTACAACTCCCTCTGCCTCGCCCCTCCCTAGCGCCCCCCACCTGGGTGAATAAATGGTTAAAAACCCTTTATTTAATTACCTTATCGCAGCGCCGAGGGTTGCGGCTCTGCCTCCTTAGTGCTGCGAAGAGCGGGCGCTAATGCGCATGCATTGAATCAATGCTTTCCTATGGGGAAAAATTTGAAGCTGGGGTCCTCATGAAGAGCGTGAGGACGTCCAACATCAGATACCAGACCAAAAGGTCCGTTTTGATTTGAGGAAGCCCTCTGGGGGCAGACTTGGTGCTGCAATGTAAACATTCTAGTTTCTCTGGAACTGCAATGTTTAACCCCTTCCGTCATTGCAGTCCTCCCCTTAAGGACGCCAAATATCCTTTGATTACTAAAATTAACCCAAGATTGACACAATCGTGGGGTTAATGTTCCTGCTGTGTGCCTCAGACACCGAGCAGGCAGTATCACTGATTCTCTGACCGGAATTCAGAGCGATCACACGTGCTGCAGTAAATCTGATCTGACTCCCTGCATCTCCGTGTAAACTGTGAAATGCAGGGGGACAGATTGATGCTGATTTATTTCTCACTGCTAAAAAAAGCGTCATGGTTAAAATCCAACCACTGTCTGCAGTGATCAAAATACAGATCACAGTATTTCACTGTGATCTGATTGTATTTTTTTTAACCCCTGAAGGGTTAACTTTTATTTATTTTTTTAACCCTCAGGGGTTACATTTATATGTGTTTATGCCAAAATAGAGAAAAAACTAAACTTCACTCCAATATTTAGCAGAGATTGGCGATGAAATGGTTACGTAAAAAGTGTCAAATAACCTTCGGTAAATAGCCTGTGATGTCTACTTTATATAAATATATACTTTTGTGTGAGGTTTTTTTTTTTTTGTGATGGCTATTAAACTTACAAGACAAATATACCAACTTCTAAAATTGTTTCACATTAAAATTTGATTTTAGTCCTTGTATTTTGTGGCCTGTAACTTTCAAAATAAACAATAATCCTATACATATGATGTACTCTATAAATCAAGCCACATAAATTAATTGATTTTGAATTACTTTTCCTAAGCTAGATATATTATGCTCACGTTATTATTGCCAAAACTGTGAAACAAAATGTATGTTTTAATTTTTACCCCATTTATTCTGAATTTATTTAATTTTTTTTACAATAAATTAAAATTTATATATGTATATGTTAGATCAAATTAAAGCCCTTTTTGTCCTCTAAAAAATTGTATATAATATGTGTTGGTGCAATAAATGAGAGAGATGCAAATTGCGGCTGAACACGAACAGCAAAATTTGCTTGTGTCCTTAAGGGATCACTATAGGGTCAGGAACACAGACATGTATTCCTGACCCTATAGTGCCAAACCCACCATTTAGGTGGCTCGCCCCCCCGCCCCCCCCTTAAACCCCTCATAAAAGTTTAAAACTCACCTTATTTCCAGCGCAACACAGGTCCGCCGGGGCTGGCTTCGCTCCTTTGTGACATCATCAAAATGTCAGATTTTTTGCCAAGCACGGGGACAGGGCCAAATGCCGTTTTGGCCAATCAGGACCTCCTCATAGAGATGCATTAAGCTGTAGTTGTTCTGGTGACTATAGTGTCCCTTTAAGTGTATGTCCAGCTTCTAAAGCTGCGTCCTTAAGGGGTTAACATTGCAGCACTAAGTGCAAAAGGGACACAGCACCCAGACCACTTCAATGAGCTGAAACGGTCTGGGTGCCTTTAGTGTCCCTTTAACCCAGTTGTGGTTTATTCGCTGAGCACTGATTTATAGCGATAAAAAACTATAATTTACTATAAAATAGTAAGAGCGAGAATTAAGGGGGCGTGTCCTGACCGCGGATGTGAGCGGACGTGTGAGACCGGAGCTCCTCCGACATCGCGGCTAACACAGCGTGGATTAAGCAGCAAACTGCCGGCTAAAGCCAGCAACATCAAGGGGAATTACCCTCTCACTAGATGGCGGCGAAACCGCAACGAAAAATGAAGCAGAAAACAATGCATGTGTAGCGGAGATGCAATATTCCCCAGGTTATCTCCGCTTGTAATCCAAGTGAGGCTCAGGAACAAGTAAATAATAAATCCAAAGGCAAGGTTTCCAGCAAGTAAAATACAGCAATATCCCCACAGCAATCCCAATAACTGGACGACACACAGTTTCAGGAGCAGAACTGACAAGCCTTTAATCACAGTCTCCTTATAAAGCATGCTCCCATGCAAGGGAGGGATTTACAGTAATTATTACAGTAGCCAATCCTGTCCTGGTAACCTCCCACATATCTCCTCCCCTCAGCCAGCATCATAATCCCCTTATCCAGTACACCAATTCCCCCCGTTTCTGGATGTACCCCTAAACGTAGGGATACCTCTTTAAATCCTACATCCCCTGGTAGCCCTGATCTGGGTGAACAACATATCCAAAAATCACCCAGATCAGACCAGGGGTTCGGAAAAAGTATGGAGGGAATAAAATGACCGACCGCACGAACTGAGATAGCCGAATTCGGTTCCATGTGAATGGGCCCTGCGGTCGGTCCTGGCATAAGGGAATAAAATACACGAAAACCTTTAGCTATAGAGGCTAGGGAGGGTTCGCCTGAATCCCCTCGTTCGGTATTCTCTATCTACCGAACGAGGGGCCGTTCGGTAGTTTGGAACCGAACGGACAAGGGCTGTGGAGGTCTCAGCGGTGTTCGCCTACTCGAGTGTCCGATTTTAGTTCCAGACACTCGACGGCAAAACACCGCTGTTCGGGAGTTTTAAAATGGCCGCCGCCACGTGTTCGTTTGTCGAATGGCGGCCACCCCCGAGAACAAAGGACGGCTACTTTACTGTCAATTACCCGTTCGCAACAATGTTGCAACGGGTAATTGAGGACACACTTCACACAGGGGAGGTCTGGTTGTTCGGTAGTTTCATTCGAATAAACTAAGGGAATGGAACTACCGAACAATCACAAGAATACAAGGCTTTAAAACACATAGAAAACCAGCAGATCACCCGAATGCAATTATTTCGAAGACATTTGCAGGACAGCCCAGTGCCATCCGCTACAGCATGCTCATCTGGAGAGGCATCACAGCACAGAGCATGGCGAACAAGATGGCGCCGATAGGCCCAACTCCCCAACATGTGACCCTGAAGCAGGGGATCACAGACATAGCCAAGACAGCCCAGCAACAAATTCTTCCATCAGATCAATCATGCTGGAACTTAAATCCTCATTTAAAGTAGACTTGCAGAAAATAGCATCAGACATCAGATCAGACATAAACAGCATTGGAGAACGCACAGCGCGCCTGGAAGAGCGCACGGAGGAATTGATTGATGCACACAATTCCATGGCAGAGGCACACGCATCCCTAATACAGAAGCTCAAAATACTGGAAGGGAAGGTAGCAGACCAGGAGGATAGAAGCAGGAGGAACAATATCCGCATAAGAGGTATCCCAGAATCTGTCACACAGACAAGATTAACCCAATATGTGCAGGACTTATTCAAAATGCTTATCCCCTCCCTGGCTGATGCAGAGTTAATCCTAGATAGGACACACCGACTCCCTAAACCCAAGCATCTACCACCTGACACGCCAAGGGACACCATTACGAGGGTCCACTACTACCTAATCAAAGACCGCATCATGCAAACAGCCAGAGCGGCAGGCCGCTGGCTGGAACCATACACAGACATCAAGCTCTTCACAGACCTCTCATCAACAACCATGCTTGCACGACGCACGTTCGCGCCCATCACCGCAGCACTAAGAGCAGCAAATGTACCCTACAAATGGGGCTTCCCTACGAAGCTACTGATCAAGCGGAATGGCGTGGACAAACCAATCCTCAGCCCGGAAGAGGGAAAGAGGATCCTCCAGGAATGGGACATTCCGCTACACGACAACGACCCTAAGGGACTGTGGCAAACCTAGCCACTCGGACTATAACTGGACACTGTGCCTTTAAGGGTTGCCTATAGGTCTGGAGAGAGATGCATTATACCTGTATGTGCCTGCTTCATGTATTCCCTGCATTGCCTGTACCTATCTGTTCCGCCGAATGCAAATGGCGGTTTGTATGGGGATTCCCGTTCGTTTCGCGAACGGCACTTTGGAAGGCCGTTCGTGAAACGAATGCGATACCCCCTAATAGCCCACACACTTAGAGGCGTGTGGCGCTAGTTAACCGATTGCAACATTGTTGCAATCGGTTATTAGAGGCTCTCCTGGGTGGCCGTCGTTCGACTACCGACCATGCGGCGGGCGGCCATCTTGGATCCCTGGTTCGTCAGCGGGTCCGTGTCGTCGAACGCATAGCATTCCCAACAGTCATTCGACGGCACGAACACCGTTAAGCCTCCAGGACGTTCGGGAGTTTCAGGACCAGGTTCATTAAAGACAATCGGTTCTTTTCATGTGTTTTTAAAGAAAAGTGTTTTCTGTGCGGCGTTCGGTTATTTTAGCTGGGATCTGAGCGGCAATCTCACGAATGATGCGCCCAGACCCCAGCTATCTACCGAACGTCCATTCGTGTAAATCCACCGTATATTGTACCAACTGTGGATTTTTGTGTGAATTGCCGGTTCTGCTGCACGAGGGGATAATCCCCTTAACGGTGCATTCTGGGAGGATGATCCCTCTCGTGCAGCGGTGCCTGATGGGAGAAATATGTAGTACAGTAAGTCCCCCATGTAGTCCCCTCCTGTACAACCCCTGTAATGTCTGTTTGGAAACCCCTTGCATGGGGAATTGCATAAATACTGTGACCTGTGATTAAAACCTCAGTTGACTCCCAGCCTATGTGTCGTCTAGTTCTTGGGAAGGAAGGGTTACTACAGTGCTGTTTGGATTATTATATGCTGATTCCCTGGATTATCCTTTGTTGTTCCTGTTACCCAGCGGAGATATCGTGGATCATACTGCCTCTCCGCTACAATTGGTGGCAAGCGACGGGATTGAATTTACACAGCAAAGCAACGTTCGGCAGATTTTTAAACGAATCAAGGAACCAGCATTCGGGAATCAGCGCATTCGAATAAACCTCACGAACAGCAGGTGAATGGGAACAGACTACACCCTGCTAAAACGGAGCACATTAAAGGAGCTGCTGGAAGCAAGAGGAGCAATCGCCAGTAACAAGGCAAAGGCTGTCCTAATAACGGAGCTCATGGAAGGAGACAGAGCCGCAGCTGCTGCAGCACCTCAAATGGAGGGACAAAACAACGAATTTACAGCGGAATTCCGAGCACGACTGGCGTTATTTCCTGAACCACCATCTACAGAAATGTTTAACCGGCTGTTCGCCGATGTACAGGAGTACATTATGGCTAGGGGACCGCCAGGAAACCAGCAAGCCAGAGAAAGAGCCGCAACGCCAGTCCATAGTTTCCCAGGGAAAACCAAAATCCCATATCAAGCCTTCAAAAGCTATGTGGAGACAGAGGGTGGCGTTGACGACTATTTACAGGATTTCGAGAGACTGTGTTTGCTGCACGAGATTAATGATGCAGACCGAGTACCCCTACTAGCGGGGAGATTATCTGGGCGAGCCGCCGAAGCGTACCGGGCAGTACCAGACGAGGATAGTAGAGACTACGCTAAAGTAAAACGGGCCATCCTAGCCCGGTATGCCATCACCTCAGAGGCATACCGAAAGAAGTTTCGGGACATTAAAAAACCCAGTAAGGACACCCATGTGGAGTGGGCGCACCAGCTACAACGAGCTGCCAAAGGGTGGCTGGAGGCCGCCCAAGTTGATACATTGGAGGGTCTGTTCCAGCTAATGGTACTGGAACAATTCTTCAATGGCGTCCCGACCTACCTACAAAACTGGATCCGGGACAGGAAGCCACACACCCTGCAGGAAGCGGCTAATATGGCAGACGATTTCCAGGACAATCGGAGAGATCAACCTATACCAACCCGAGCCACCATTCCCCCTACAACGGCCAGCCCTCCAGGGGGCCCCGCAACGTACCAGCGACCAGGGGTAAACCAGAATTCCTACCCCCCCAGATATTCAGCACGTCCACCAATCCGGTGCCATACCTGCAACCAACAGGGGCACATCCAGAGAGACTGCCCACGGAACCGGCCTCGACCCAGCTGGAATAACACCGCCCCGAGCAACCGTGCCGCAGTCCACTGTCTACAGGCCGAATCCGACCAAAACCTGGAGTTGGGGACGACCCGGGAGGAACCTCTCGGTACTCTACACGAGGTGAACCCTGTCCAGGCCGCCTCCGATAACCGCCAAGGGCACCGCCAGGAAGTACACATGGAAGGGAGGAAAGTACAAGGACTTCGTGACTCGGGAGCCACCCTAACTCTAGTACGCAGTCATCTGGTACCAAAGCCCAAGCTCACGGGGGACTGTGTGGCTGTGCGGGTGGCTGGGGGAGCCATTTACAAAGTACCCACGGCCAAGGTGCACTTGAATTGGGGAGCGGGGCACGGGAATGTATATGTGGGGATGATGCAAGACTTGCCAGCGGATGTGATTTTGGGCAACGATTTGGGGGAGCTGACTTCGGCTTTTGTTCCCCAGCCCACCGTACAAGAAGCATACCCGGTTGTGACCCGGCAACAGGCCCGCACCACTGCACCATTCGAACACTCTGAGGCTCAGGTAAGCAATGACCCTCCCCTACCTCCTACCCTGCCCTGGGCCAATTCCCTAGAGTTCGGGGCCGAAGTAGCCCTAGATCCTTCGTTACAAGTGTACAAAGACCGCATGGATAAAAATCAAGCTGGGTTAGAGGGGGAAAGATATATCTGGGACAAGGGGCTACTATATCGGCACGCAGAGAAGGTAGTGTCCGGGTCAATACCATTGCCCATTAAACAGCTAATAGTGCCTCGAAAATATAGGTTAGAGCTGTTACGCATAGCCCACGATATCCCCCTGTCTGGACACCTAGGCATCAGTCGGACCAAGCACAGGCTGACCCAAAATTTCTTTTGGCCAGGTATTTCCCAGGATATTAAGCGGTATTGTCAGACCTGCGATACCTGCCAAAGGGTAGGCAAGAGGGGGACAGATACAAAGCCCGACTACGGTCTCTGCCCATCATTGAAGAACCATTCAGTAGGGTGGCAGTAGACATTATAGGTCCCCTCGCAAAACCCAGCCCCTCCGGCAAGAAGTATGTCCTAACTGTGGTGGACTACGCCACCCGGTACCCCGAGGCAGTGGCCCTAACGAACGTACACGCAGAAACGGTAGCCGAGGCCCTGATGAGGATATTCACCCGGGTAGGATTTCCCCGGGAGATTATCTCCGATAGAGGCACCCAGTTTACTGCGGAAGTGACCCATCAGCTCTGGAAAATATGTGGGATACAACAAATCCTCAACTCCCCATATCACCCCCAGTCCAATGGGCTCTGTGAACGATTTAATGGAACCCTGAAACAAATGATCCGCACGTTCATGGACACCCAAAAGGACTGGGAGCGGTTCTTACCCCACCTACTGTTCGCGTATCGAGAAGTGCCACAAGAATCCACCGGATTCTCTCCGTTCGAATTATTATTCGGGAGGAGAGTGAGGGGACCCCTGGACTTGATACGGGAACACTGGGAGGGAGACGAAACCGTTAATGGCACCCCTATCTTACCATATGTGCTCGAGTTCCGGGAACGCCTGGAGAGGCTAACCCAGACCGTCCGAGACAATCTCCAGGTAGCGCAACAACGACAGCGCCGATGGTATGATAAGGGAGCCAGGGACCGCAGCTTTCAGGTGGGGCAGAAAGTCTTAATCCTGCGACCCGTCCACAAAGATAAGCTGCAGGCTTCCTGGCAGGGCCCATACAAGGTGGTGGAACAGATCTGTGACACCACCTATGTGATCGGCCCGGTTACCGGCGTGGGAGGCAAACGCATGCTCCATGTGAACATGCTCAAGCCATACCACGAACGGACGGAGGAAGTCACCGCAATCTGTGCCCCTGCCACGGAAGATTTTGATAACCTACCCCTACCCGATCTCCTAGACCAAGAGGGCCAGAGCGGAGATCTGGGAGAGGTACAGTTAGGAGAAAGATTAAATACCCAAGAACGGGCCCAGGTACAAAGGTTGCTTCAGGAAAAGAAGGCCACGTTTTCCAATTTACCCGGCTATACCCCGTTGGCTACCCATAAGGTAGAAACGTTAGATTCGACCCCCTTGCGCCAACCCCCCTACCGCACTCCAGAAGCAGTCAAGGAGAATATGCGCAAGGAAATTGAGGAGATGATTCAGCTAGGAGTAATAGAGCACTCGGACAGCCCCTGGGCCTCCCCGGTAGTACTGGTGCCGAAACGGGACGGGACGACCCGTTTCTGCGTAGACTACCGACGGCTCAACGATAAAACGACCTCTGACGCATATCCCATGCCCCGAATAGACGAACTCCTCGATAAGATGGCCAGGGGTCAATACCTAACCACTATAGACTTGTGCAAAGGGTACTGGCAGATTCCCTTAGCGGACGACGCCATCCCTAAGTCGGCTTTTGTCACCCCGTTTGGCCTGTATCAGTTTAAGGTCATGCCATTCGGGATGAAAAACGCTCCAGCTACCTTCCAGAGAATGGTGGACAGACTGTTAGATGGGTTCCAGGAGTATGCCTGCGCGTATCTAGATGATATCGCCATATTCAGCCACTCCTGGCACGAACATCTGGTTCACATAGGAGCCATTCTAGACCGAATCCGAGAGGCCGGACTGACCCTAAAACCCAGCAAATGCCATATCGGTATGGCGGAAGTCCAGTATCTGGGACACCGGGTAGGGAGTGGGCAACAGAAACCCGAACCTGCTAAAATAGAGGCAGTCGCCCAATGGCCTACCCCTCGCACCAAGACCCAAGTGCTCGCCTTTTTAGGGACCGCCGGGTACTACCGGAAGTTTGTGGCCAACTATAGCGCCCTCGCCAAACCCCTCACAGACCTGACCCGCAAGAACCTCCCTAAATTAGTAGTCTGGGCCCCAGAGTGTGAGCAGGCGTTCCAACAGCTCAAGACGGCGCTGGTTAATTCTCCTGTACTTTCTGCTCCTGATCCAACTAAACGCTTTCTCGTCCACACAGACGCTTCTATGTTTGGATTGGGAGCAGTACTGAGCCAAGTTGGACCCGATGGCGGCGAGCACCCCGTAGCTTACCTAAGCCGAAAACTTTTACCCAGGGAAGTAAGCTACGCCGCCATTGAAAAAGAGTGCCTGGCTGTGGTGTGGGCCCTCAAGAAGTTGCAACCCTACTTATACGGGCAACCCTTCACTTTACTCACGGATCACAACCCGTTGGTGTGGCTGAACAGGGTGTCCGGAGACAATGCCAGGCTGCTGCGCTGGAGTTTGGCGCTGCAGCCTTTTGACTTTACTATCCACTACCGCCCTGGGAAGCAGAATGGCAACGCCGACGGGTTGTCTAGACAAACAGACTTGGAGCCGTGATTCGTGAGTACTCCTCCGGACATCCCCAAGCCGATCCGTTGGGATCAGACTGTGTATGCCGGCTTGGTTCTGGGGGAGCATTGTGGCAAACCTAGCCACTCGGACTATAACTGGACACTGTGCCTTTAAGGGTTGCCTATAGGTCTGGAGAGAGATGCATTATACCTGTATGTGCCTGCTTCATGTATTCCCTGCATTGCCTGTACCTATCTGTTCCGCCGAATGCAAATGGCGGTTTGTATGGGGATTCCCGTTCGTTTCGCGAACGGCACTTTGGAGGGCCGTTCGTGAAACGAATGCGATACCCCCTAATAGCCCACACACTTAGAGGCGTGTGGCGCTAGTTAACCGATTGCAACATTGTTGCAATCGGTTATTAGAGGCTCTCCTGGGTGGCCGTCGTTCGACTACCGACCATGCGGCGGGCGGCCATCTTGGATCCCTGGTTCGTCAGCGGGTCCGTGTCGTCGAACGCATAGCATTCCCAACAGTCATTCGACGGCACGAACACCGTTAAGCCTCCAGGACGTTCGGGAGTTTCAGGACCAGGTTCATTAAAGACAATCGGTTCTTTTCATGTGTTTTTAAAGAAAAGTGTTTTCTGTGCGGCGTTCGGTTATTTTAGCTGGGATCTGAGCGGCAATCTCACGAATGATGCGCCCAGACCCCAGCTATCTACCGAACGTCCATTCGTGTAAATCCACCGTATATTGTACCAACGGTGGATTTTTGTGTGAATTGCCGGTTCTGCTGCACGAGGGGATAATCCCCTTAACGGTGCATTCTGGGAGGGTGATCCCTCTCGTGCAGCGGTGCCTGATGGGAGAAATATGTAGTACAGTAAGTCCCCCATGTAGTCCCCTCCTGTACAACCCCTGTAATGTCTGTTTGGAAACCCCTTGCATGGGGAATTGCATAAATACTGTGACCTGTGATTAAAACCTCAGTTGACTCCCAGCCTATGTGTCGTCTAGTTCTTGGGAAGGAAGGGTTACTACAGTGCTGTTTGGATTATTATATGCTGATTCCCTGGATTATCCTTTGTTGTTCCTGTTACCCAGCGGAGATTTCGTGGATCATACTGCCTCTCCGCTACAGGGACCACATTTGAACGCGGTACCAAAACCCCTCGCAAAAGATTGGAACCGAACAACGAAAACCCCGCGCACATCCGCCGACCGCAGAACCTCTCCTCCATGAAGGAAGCTCCTGATTAAACCTATGTCGGTGAAAACCGAATGGACTAGACGTACAGGTTCTATAATTTTTCTTTAACTTGTTTCCCCTTGTAATCTGCTCTAATATCACCGGTTAAATGTTTTTAACCCAAGCCGTGACCGGGAGGAGGAACTCCCAGACCCGCCTTACCTACACCCTAGCACTGCCACAACCACGAGCATTGTGGTTAGTGCCAACCGGCTCCACGTGGGCCACCCCCAAGGCTCTTAAGGCCTCCTGAGAGCCATACTTGTCCGTTGCTTGATGCGACCTAATGTCCCCATATGGCGACATACTGTCACGGTTCTCACCTGATAGACAGACGGCAAGACGTGGTCGCTCTTGGAGTTCCCAACAGGGGACTTGAACCGGGGATCTTCTCAGTCCTGGTCCTGCTTTCTACCTCTGAGCCACAGCAGCTATTTACAGTGAAGACTGATTCCAGTCCTGTTGATCCTGACATGGCTACTACTCTGGGGGCTGCACCTTGACTTGGCTGTGTTTTCACCTGACTCTGATCAGTCATCAGCAGGGTATATAAACCCAGCCTCGCCCTGTGCTCAGTGTCAAGTCTTTGATCCTGTTTGTTCCAGTGTTCCTGTTTCATCGCTTCGCATTATTGACCCCGGCTTCCTGACTCGTTTATTCTGACTTCTGGCATCCCTTGACTTCGGCTACTCCTCGTTGTTCCTGTCCTCTGGCATCCTTTGACCTCGGCTATCCCTCGACCATCCTGCTGGTTCAGTCCTTGCCTGCCCTGCGTATTGGTATTGCATCCTGCACAGCCCCCGTGCACAGACCCACAGGCCAGGTGAATTCTTACCTGACCACCTCGGCCTGTGGCTATCTGCAAGGGTGAGCATCATATCTGCGCTACAGACTCCCAACTCAGGTAAGACCCTGACACATACGGAACTTTGTATATAGTTATTACCCTGTTGTTTCCCCTCTTCCCCACCCAGCATACCCGCAAAGGCGTTATACCTATCTTGCAAGGCAGCTCTGAATCCTTTATATTCACGTGCGCAGCGACCCAAACGTATAGGTCATGGTAATTAAAATTATGTCCCTAAACGCAAAAGGGCTTAACTCCCCGCACAAGCGCAGGCTGGCTATACAAGAGGCAAGGAAAAGTGGCGCTCTAGTGGCGTTCTTTCAGGAGACGCATTTCAGGTGGAAAGATAGACCAAAATTCACCTCTAAATGGTTTCCCCATGACTTCCACACCTGTTTCACGGCCAAGCAAAGAGGTGTTTCCATTCTAGTTAGTAAGGATGTAGTATTCTCCCTGGTTCGCAAAATAACTGATAGAAAAGGGCGCTACCTGATTTTGCAATGCCTTCTTAACAATAACCCATATACGCTAGTCAATATTTACAGTCCTAATGAAAACCAACACGAATTCCTAACCTCAACTCTGGCCACACTTGATATGTACAAATATGGGGAGGTAATCATTGGAGGCGACACAAACTTCTTACTAGATAGTGAGTCTGACTCATCCACCGCTGCAGGGCTCTCTAAAAACACCCTGAGGAGACGAGCGGCTCTAACAGCCAAAGTATGCGCCACACTAGCCTCTCACCACTTAGTAGACCCATGGCGCATCCTCCACCTCACAGAAGTTGACTATACATGCCATACACTGGCACACAACAGCTACTCCCGCATAGACCGCTTTCTCATCCCCGCATCCTCCATAACTAATATAGAGGAAGCTAATATCGGAACAATATCATGGTCAGACCATGCACCCGTCACCCTAAGCATCAAGGAAAGGTGTAGGGACAGGCACCTGGAGGCTGAATGAGTCTCTTCTGGTGGACCCCTATGTAGTGACGCAGGTTACCTCAGACCTACAGCACTACTTCGCCGAAAACACGGCGCAAGACTCACCGATAGAACAAATCTGGCTAGCGCACAAGGCGGTCATACGAGGCAGCCTTATAAAACACGCCAGTAGAGCCAAGAAAATAAGGCTAGCAACCTATAACTCCCTGGTAACAGAAATTGCCACACTAACACACTCCAACAAAAGAGACCCAAATAGGGCCACTTGCAAAAAATTGATAGACCTCCAAAATCAATTAAGAAACATAGAACTAGCTAAAACAACATATATTTTACGCAAAGCTAAACATAACTTTTTTGCCAACGGAAATAGAGCGGGCGCCAAACTAGCGTCACAACTGAAGGAGAGATGTGTGGCCTCCAGGATTGCCTTCCTAGTAGACAATAAGGGAGCGAAGACTTTGAACCCACAATGTATTGTAGACCAATTTGCGAAATATTACAGTGAATTGTATAACCTTAAAACTGACCCCAACATGTTCTTACCTACACATGACGACATTGACGGGTTCTTGACGGGACTTGACCTACCAAAATTAACAAACGATGACCTAGACCTGCTACAACAACCATTCTCCATAGACGAGATCACGGCTGTAATATCGAAACTACCAGCCCACAAATCCCCTGGCCCCGATGGCTTTACTAACGCATACTACCAGAAATTCTCACACATCCTCACGCCACAGTTACTAAACCTCCTCAATACCTGCGCCACCGCAGGCGCATTGCCAGAGGAGATGCTGCTGGCCCACATATCCACCCTCCCTAAGCCTGGCAAGCCCCCCACTCAATGTAAAAACTTCAGGCCCATTTCCCTACTCAATGGGGATGCCAAAATCTATGCTAAACTCATCAGCAACCGATTAGCTCCTCTCCTACACAAACTGGTACACAATGACCAGTCGGGGTTCATTAAAGGGCGTCAGGGCTCAGACAACACCAGGAAAATCCTGAACATGTTATCCACGCTAGACACTAGCGGTTCGAAAGGACTCTTCCTCGCGCTTGACGCGGAGAAGGCCTTCGACCGGCTAAACTGGGAATACATGGCTAAAACCCTACACAAATTTAACTTTCCCATGTCCATGATCAAAAGCATAATGGCATTATATCACAAACCAGCGGCCAAGGTCTCTCATGGAGGCTTCCTGTCCAACCCCTTCTCTATTACTAACGGCACCCGACAGGGATGCCCCCTCTCGCCCCTTCTATACATACTAGCCCTGGAACCCCTAGCGTGCAAAATCAGATCCCATCCAGACATACAAGGAATCCCTATACGAGACAAGAGGTACAGCCTGGCCCTGTTTGCCGACGACATTTTCGTGGCACTAACAGACCCCACCCGCTCTTTACCACATATGCTGGAACTCATACAACAATTTGGAAAAGTCTCATACTACAA
Organism: Pelobates cultripes; assembly: GCA_933207985.1. NCBI lineage: Eukaryota > Metazoa > Chordata > Amphibia > Anura > Pelobatidae > Pelobates > Pelobates cultripes. The sequence continues at coordinate 122,212,660 of OW240923.1, read as the reverse complement.
ATTAAATCAAGACAAAACCCAAGCCCTACCCATCAACCTGCCGAAAACCCTGATAGACTCCCTTCGCACCACATACAAATTTGATTGGAGATCCGCCTCCATTGCATACCTGGGGATAAAAGTGGCACCCTCCACCTCGGCCACGCTAACATTAAACTACACACCATTACAAACGCTCTGCAACACTGAAATGCACAAATGGAAACATACGATGATCTCATGGCTGGGGAGGATTAATGCCTACAAAATGATGATCCTGCCCCGCATTCTCTATGTCTTTAGGATGCTCCCCCTCAAAATACTCGCCCAATGCTGCAAAACACTACAAAAACTATGCAGCACTTTCATCTGGGGGGGTAAGAAACCTAGGGTATCCATGGCACTCCTCCAAACAGACACCCGCTCTGGCGGAGTTGGTCTCCCCAATCTCAGACAGTACTATAGAGCGGCTATCATGTCCACAGGTGTCCTCTCCCACAGACCACCTAATACGATTCAATGGGTAGACATGGAAAGAGCACAATTCCGCAACCAAAGCCTACTTGACTATCTCTGGACACCCAAACACCTCAGACCGCGACGACAGGATCTCTTCCCAACCACCCAGCTCACACTGGCAGTATGGGATGAATTCATGGGAGCCAATGGATATAACAACTCCTTCCACCCCAAATCACCCATCTCGATACTCAGAACAATGGTAACAGACATACCACTTCAAGACTGGCATAAGGCAGGGATCAAACACATATCCCAACTGATGACCGAAGGGAAAGTAACACCCTTCCCCACACTACAAACGCAGTGGAAACTCCCCAGCCGAGCCATCTTCTCCTACTTACAGATTAAAAGCGTATTATAAGCACACATAACTACCGCACACAACCCAAACAGCTCCCCACAAACCACTTCACAGCTGCTCATTGACAGATGCTGGTCCTCACCCAATAAACCTAAAACACTCACACTATGTTACAAAACGTGGCAAGAACTCACGCCAGCTAAACCACATTCGCACAAAGCCCAATGGGAGATGGACTGTGACATAACCTTAACAAATATGGAGTGGCTACAAGCACTGAACGGGTTGTCCAAACAAACAAAATGTTTCTCACACATAGAGGCCCACAGGAAACTCATGTACCGGTGGTACATGACCCCACAACGACTTCACCAACTATTTCCTGCGACGAGCCCGCTATGCTGGAGATGCCAATCAAGCCCAGGCACACTGATACACCTGTGGTGGTCTTGCAGAGGCATCAAACCTCTCTGGACTGCCACGAGGTCAATCCTAGACACACTAGACATTCCAAAATTTGAACTGACAGCACCCATTTGCCTAATGCTCCTGCTTCCCACAGGCCTTAACCCAGGCCAAAAACAAATCATAACGTTAGTTTTCATGGCTTCAAGAAATCTCCTAGCACTCAACTGGAAATCCCAAAACTGCCCTTCTTTGCTACAGCTGACAGATAAAATAGGGCAATTCCATATATATGAGAGAATGGCAACCACATCCGCTAAGAATATCACACAATTTGACGTTACTTGGGGTAAATGGGAAAGAGAGTTTGGACGGATAAAGGACAGAACACCAACAATAGCAAACACTGCCACAAGCACTAACCGGGACTGCAACCCGGACTAGCCCCCTACGCCACAGCAGTTCTACCACCAGACCAAGACAACCACCAACGAATTACGGGTATTGCTCGCGCACACCCACGCATTCCACCCACCTATAACCCCCCTCCCCCCGGACACCCTTAGACCCCCTACCAGACCCCTACCACCCAGCACCTAACGAAAGGACAAGAAGAATCTTTACGACAACTAGTGCTACCTTTCGCCACTGACGATTTACAATGCAGGCGACGACAAACGGAACACCTTGCACATGTAACAGCACTATATTGTCTCATGAAAGTTAATGCCACATTGTTAAGAATGTACTGATGTTACCTTGTGCACAATTGTTAGTTGTTACTATTACTACTGTGTTGGAACAATGTCTCTCGCACAATGGTGACACACTGTTTTGGAATCAAGAGTGTCATACAGAGGTGTTACCTGTTTAACCAACCCTCCCACCTTCTTTTCTGTACCCCCACAACCTCGATTAACACAATAAAATATAAATTTGAAAAAAAAAAAATAGTAAGAGCGACCCTGTGCCAAAAATACACGTTTATCAAATCTGCTTCTATTTAGCTCCAGAAAAAGTGAACACAACCTGCAGATACTCCTGGACTGTATAAAAATAATCTACATTTCACTTGATGCAATAATGTAAAAACATTAAACAATAGTAATGTATACTGCTCTAGCACTGTAACGAGTCATTACACCATACAATGCAGAATACACTATATAGCTCCCTGCGTCTGAATATATGTTAATTCACTTCCCCCTCGAGGACGCCAACTTTCATAAAATACATATATAAGGAAAATTAGGGAGCGCTATTCCTTCCTGACAATGGGCAGCGCTCTTTCAGCTGCCAATCAAATTTACCCACAATCCATCAGGTCAAATAATCTCACAGTAGGGCAAAATGCAGACAAAATGGCTGCGCCCAAGATCCGGCACATGGAAGAAAAAATATATAAATAAAGTCAAGCGGCGAATGAATGAGGGAGAGCTTAATCATCAATAAACAGGAGTGTAAAGTAAAAAATATCAAAAAAAGAAAAACATAATGGTGACATTTTAAAGGAACACTATAGGGTCACGGACAGAAACATGTATTCCTGACCCCATAGTGCTTAACCCACCCCCCTTAAAAGGAATAAAACTCACCTTATCTCCAGCGTTGAGGGTGTCTGCCGGCGCTGCCCCCTCCCCCATGGTGACATCATCAGAATTGCAGATTTTTAGCCAATCCAATGCTTTCCCACGGGCTATAATTGGCAAGGAGGCGAGCGAAACACAGCGCTGGCCAATCAGCATCTCCTCATAGAGATACATTGAATCAATGCATACATTAAGCTGTATGCTGTATACCGTACATTAAGCTATACCGTATATTAGCTGTATAACATACATTAAGCTGTATAACATACATTAAGCTGTATACCGTACATTTACAGCTGTATTAGCTGTATATTAAGCTATACGTACATTAAGCTGTATACATATATTAAGCTGTATAACGCCGTACGCTATACGTAGCTGTATAACATACATTAAGCTGTATACCGTATATTAAGCTGAATACCGTACATTAAGCTGTATATTGTACATTAAGCTGTATACCGTATATTAAGCTGTATAACATACATTAAGCTGTATGCCGTACATTAAGCTGTATACCGTATATTAAGCTGAATACCGTACATTAAGCTGTATATTGTACATTAAGCTGTATACCGTATATTAAGCTGTATAACATACATTAAGCTGTATACTGTATATTAAGCTGTATACTGTTTATTAAGCTGTATACCGTATATTAAGCTGTATAACATACATTAAGCTGTATACCGTACATTAAGCTGTATACCGTATATTAAGCTGTATAACATACATTAAGCTGTATAACATACATTAAGCTGTATACTGTATATTAAGCTGTATACTGTTTATTAAGCTGTATAACATACATTAAGCTGTATACCGTACATTAAGCTGTATAACATACATTAAGCTGTATACCGTACATTAAGCTGTATACCGTATATTAAGCGGTATACCGTATATTAAGCTGTATAACATACATTAAGCTGTATACCGTACATTAAGCTGTATACCGTACATTAAGCTGTATACCGTATATTAAGCTGTAGTTGTTCTGGTGACTATAGTGTACCTTTAAGGCAACAATGTAGTCAGGTTTGAAACATAATAAAATAAGTTATAAACCAATAGTACCAACAAACAGAAACAAAACCTGCAGAATTTTGTTGTCCATTAAATGACAATAAATACAGATTGTAACTCACATAGTTAACGCGCTACCACCATATACCATTCCAAGCCTTGCGATTCCTGGCTCAGTGTCACTATTCAGCAATACGCTATCGTACATGGCCAGACATCTAATAAAACGATTGTTCTGTGTAATTCCGTACTTGGCACACACTCGCTGTCTTTCATTTAAAGGCAGAATAGTAACATGTTTAATCTCTTACCCTCTCATTTAGGGATGCACTGAAATTTCAGCTGCCAAAATTTTCTGCTGAAAATGGGCCTATCCCGTTTCGGCCGAAAACGGCTCAAATTTGACGAAATAAAAAAAAAAATATATATATATATTTTTTTGGTACTTAGTTTACCAGACATGCTTGCATTAACAATTCAGATGATTACATATCACAATGAATGATAGTAATGATAACATGAAAAGTCAACAATAACGCTCTTGGGACAGGGGGGCGGGGAGGGGAGAACACTATAGGAAACGGGGGAGAACACTATGGGGGAGGAGAGCACTATGGGGGAGGGAAGAGGCTACTATGGGACAGGAGGGAGAACACTATATAGACAGGGAGGAGAAGAACACTGGGACAGGGGAGAACACTATGGGGAGGGAGAACACTATGGGACAGGGGAGGGGAGAACACTATGGGGGAGGGAGAAAAGAACACTATGGGACAGGGGAGGAGGGAAAGAACACTGGGACAGGGGGGAACACTATGGGACGAGGGGGGAGAACACTATGGGACAGGGGAGGGGAGAACACTATGGGTCAGGGGAGGAGAACACTATGGGGAGGGAGAAAAGAACACTGTATGGGACAGGGGAGGAGGGAAAGAACACTGGGAAAGGGGGGAACACTATGGGACGGGGGGAGAGAACACTATGGGACAGGGGAGGAGGGAAAGAACACTGGGACAGGGGGGAACTCTATGGGACGGGGGGAAGAACACTATGGGACAGGGGAGGAGGGAAAGAACACTGGGACAGGGGAGGGGAGAAAAGAACACTATGGGACAGGAGAGGGAGAAAAGAACACTATGGGACGGGGGGCACTATGGGACTGGGGGGGGAGAACACTATGGGACAGGGGAGGAGGGAAAGAACACTGGGACAGGGGAGGGGAGAAAAGAAGACTATGGGACAGGGGAGGGAGAAAAGAACACTATGGGACGGGGGAGGCGGGAGAAAAAAACACTATGGGACAGGGGAGGATGGGGGGAAAGAACGCTTATAAAGAGGGAGGGGAGAGGAACATTAAAGGGAAACTCCAGTGCCAGGAAAACAATCCGTTTTCCTGGCACTGCAGGTCCCCCCTCCCTCCCACCTCCCAATCCCCGGTTGCTGAAGGGGTGAAAACCCCTTCGGTCACTTACCAGAGGCAGCGACGAGGTCCCACGTCGCTGCTTCTTCCTCCGCTCCTCCTCTGCATTACGTAGGCCGGTGGGCGAGACTGATCCCGCCCACCAGCCGGGGAGACCTAATGCACATGCGCGGCAATGCCGCACATGCACATTAGAGCTCCCCATAGGAAAACATTGAAAATGCTTTTCATTGCTTTCCTATAGGGAATTGAGCGACACTAGAGGTCCTCGCACAGCGTGAGGACGTCCAGCGACGCTCTAGCACAGGTTTTCTAGTAGACAACCACTAGAGGTGGAGTTAACCCTGCAATGTAATTATTGCAGGTAATAAAAAACTGCAATAATTACACTTGCAGGGTTAAGGGTAGTGGGAGTTAGCACCCAGACCACTCCAATGGGCAGCAGTGGTCTGGGTGCCTGGAGTGTCCCTTTAAGCGCGGGGGACCACTAAAAGACAACAAACTATGCAACGATGTGCAATGTCAATCAGCAGTGGCCAAGGCCAGTAAGGTATTGTCATGCATGAAAAAGGGCATTCATTCTCGGGACAAGAATATAATTTTGCCTCTTTATAAATCACTGGTAAGACCCCATATTGAATATGCTGTGCAATTTTGGGCACCTGTTCTAAAGAAGGCTATTATGGCACTAGAAAAAGTGCAGAGGCAGGCTACAAAATTAATAAAAGGTATGGAACATATCAGCTATGAAGAAAGATTAACGAATTTAAACCTATTTAGTTTAGAAAAACGTCGCCTGAGAGGGGATATGATAACATTATACAAATATATTCGGGGCCAATACAAACCATTGTGTGGAAATCTATTCACAAACCGGACTTTACATAGGACACAAGGCCATGCGTTTAGACTGGAAGAAAGAAGATTTTGTCTAAGGCAAAGGAAAGGTTTTTTACTGTAAGAACAATCAGGATGTGGAATTCTCTGCCTGAAGAAGTGGTTTTATCAGAGTCCATACAGATGTTCAAACAGCTACTAGATGCATACTTGCAAGAACAGAATATTCAAGGATATAATCTTTCAATGTAGGGTAATAACTGCTTGATCCAAGGATAAACCTGACTACCATTCTGGGGTCAAGAAGGAATTTTTTTCCTAGCTTGTTGCAAAATTGTGCTTCAAACTGTTTTTTTTTGCCTTCTTTTGGATCAACAGCAAAAAACAAATGTGAGGTAGGCTGAACTTGATGGACGCAAGTCTCTTTTCAGCTATGTAACTATGTAACTATGTAATAAAAGAGAAAGGAAGTTTTTCATATTAGAAGAATTAAATTAATTAAATAGTCTAATATTAATAAAATTATAGGAAAAAAACTTTTTAAAAATCATTTGGGAAAAAAAGTCCTTTTCGGTTTTCCTGAAGGGCATCCTGAATGTTCGGTTTCGGCCCAGAATTTTCCTTTTCGTGCATCCCTACTCATTACTGTGCCCATATTGTATCATACTTGCCAGCAGCCCTGAATTCAGTGTGACAGTCTCGATTTTGTGCCTATGGCAATGTTATAACGTCCTGGGTCTGGGGGCACCAAAGGAAAGTCCCCCTGAAGAAAAACATTTGAACTTAGTGATGACTACTCTAGCCGATTCCAGATACCTCACTGGGCAGCCTGATACCTATGTGCCCTGGCATGATACACCCCATTTGTGGCTGTGGACGCCACCAGTAATATAAATTGGGTTACTGGCAAACACCAATACCCTTTACTGTCATAGCAAAATACTTGGCAATATCGATTTCAGAGAGTTCCATATAAATCAATGGATATCATCTAAGTCCATTTCAGCATTTTAGGTCAATTTGTTTTTTAACGTTTTACTGAAAGAGTATGCGACGCGGCTGCACTCAAATTGTAATTTATTTTTTCTAAATCATTTTTTACCTAAAAATCTTGTATGATGTTTAGAACAAAGAGCCAAGGCTTACTCTAATTATAAGATCCATGCTTAGAGATACACATTGCTTTGGCATAATTTGGGAGTTAAAAATGATAACATGTAGAATCCTAGTAAAAACATTTTCAAACAATGTACCGGTAGGGAGATAATTGGCTTATATGTTACAAAATCACAGGTCAGTACAGTAAGAGGGGTTATATTTTGAGGGAGCAGTTGTAGTCCAATTTAGGCGGTTAATTCATTTCATTAGATGACAAATTAAAAATGGACTTACAGTTAATGCTGTGAGCCTGCTTTATAAACATCCAGCTAATCATAATGCAATTGTTTCATTCATGCAAAGACATGACTGAATAAAATGACATAAATAATTGACAGTTATAAGCCAATGGGAAGCAAGACAGAGGCCTATAACCCAGGGCTTGACAAATTTGCTTGGAATCTAGGAGCCATCTAAAAAAGTTAAGAGCCAAAAAGTAAAGTTTTTATTAACAAAGGTTTATTTTTAATGATAAAAATACAATTCTTAAAGGGACACTATGGTCACCAGAACCACTATTGCCTTTCCAGAGACAAGTTTTCAGAGAAAAGGCAATGTTTATATTGCTGCCTATTAACACCAATAGTGAAAGCCACTGAGACAGTGAGCATGCTCTGCATGGAGGTGCTGAATGTTCCCCATTGATTGAGATGTTTCAAGGCCTCTATATGAGGAGATTCTGATTGGATCAGCTTGGCATTTCTATGGGAAAGTATTGGATCCGTGGAGTTCATCAAGACCAGCATAATGTGGGGAAAAAAAGGTGACTAAAAAGACTTTGGCCATACAATCGGAGGGTGGCCTGTCACCTAAATAGTTAGTTTAACTCTACAGTGTCAGGAATACAAGTTTGTTTGCATACAGTGTTCCTTTAAAATATAAGAAACCCAGATGTGGGTATTTATAAAAAAACGAGTAAATGATGTGATAAACAGAACCCATTACCAAAGTAAGCATTAAAAATGACTCTCCTTCGAGTCTGTATTGTGGAAAACCTCCAGTGGCATCTGCTGGAACCAGGACCTGGCTGTGATCTCCCAGCCAGTCCCAGTCTTCTACTTCTCACTTTGGAGGGAATTAATGAGCGGGCACATGTGCATGAATGAACTATACTGTATGTTAAAAATCATAACATGTTGTTTATACAATGATCTGACGTTCACACAACACGTCTCCAATTCATTTCTGCTTGTTTCTCGTTCCTCTCATTTCCGCAAGGGAAACTCTATATATACACGATGGTATCAATTCCTGTAAATAACACTAGGCAGGTGGTGTGAAAAAAAAATGTATCTTAAAGGGAAACTGTCACATTACTGTCTGTCAGCATTCATTAGAACTTTGAAAATCACCTAAACGTATTTCATGCTATTCTCAATTTTCTTTTCAGCAAATGAAATTACAATCCAGTTCAGACAAGGCAAAGCTAGGTTAAACACTAGGAAAGAAGGGGTAAGTACAAACATTGTTTAAAGGAACACTTTAGCATTATGAGTGTATACAAACATACATTTCTAATGCTAGAGTGTTACCTACTTGTTTGGATTGTTGGACCACCAAGAATGAATAAAAAATAAAGTTTTTCTGACCTTTATTCCCTCGGAGATCTAGTCTTGCCACATTCGCCCCATCTCTGCTTGCTGAGATCATAAATACTGATGATCTCAGCCAATCCAATGCCTCTCCATTGGGATGCTAATTGAGTCAATGAATCTCTATGGGGAGAGTTCAGAGTCTCCATGTGGAGTGTGGTGACACTGAACGACGATCCTGCAATCTTTGCCGGACTGAACCCTTGTAGTCCCTCTAGTCACAGTGACAGTCACTAAAGACGGAGATGAGCAGCAATACACAGCGTGTCCCCCATGGACAGACATTTGTCCCAGAACCACCAGGTTAATCTGTATAGATTCTGTTGCCTGTAGTGTACTCTGTCTGCTCTCTTTGACTGCCAGGTGCAAAGTGCGGAGCTTATAACAATGAATGAGGGAGCTACAGTTGTATGGTAAAGAAATGTGGATTTCTAATTGAAAACGTGGTAAAGTGACAGTGACAATGATTTTCTTGTTGCATTGCCTGCAGAGATGCACTTCGGATGCCTATTCATCGGTAAAGGTAAGTTCTACCTACCTGAACATGTCCCTTGGAGGGGAGGCCATCTTCTTCCAGCGGGCCCTCTTCAAGAATATAGCAGAGGTCTATGTAGGATCCCGTGAGACAGCAGGATCCCCCATAGACAGACACAATTCCCTGCATCCATCACTGGTAACGGCTGGGAGCTTGAAACGTATAGATGGTCATAGCTCCGTCCAGTGTCCCAACGTGTCAGACGGAGGAAATATACAGAGACAAAATGGTCCCTATTCCGTCTCAGTGAAATTACAACACAGACAATATGAGTATTTCATACACATTCTATCTTTATGAAATACACATTTCTCAGCTGTTGTGCCAGTCAGCATCTCCTCATAGAGGAATCAAAGCATCTCAATGGGGACCTCCATGCATAGAGCGCAGACACTGAACACTGAACAGCAATGTCACAGGAAGCACCTCTAGTGGCTGTCTCAGTGACAGCCACCAAAAGGCAGGGTTACATTGAAAAGTCTGAGGCTATAGACACAATAACCACTAGATTAAGCTGTATATTGTACATTAAGCTGTATAATATACATAAAAGGAGAACTATAGGGTCAGGAACACAAACATATATTCCTGACCCTATAGTGTTAAAACGACCATCTAGCCACCTTGTCCCCCTCATGCCTCCCTAAATATAGTAAAATCTTACATGTATTCAAGTCTGAAGCTGCTAGCTTTGTCCCTGTTTCTTTTTGACCTGCCCACTATAAATAGGACAATTACAAGAAAACTTACAGGAACGATAGGTTGAAGAGGACCCTGCTCAAATGAGCTTACAGTCTATAGGAGGTGGGGTGTAAAACACAACAGGACAGGAAATAGCAATCAAATAAGGTGGGAGTGAAGCAGAACGGGAGGAGAGAGTAGAGTGCTGCCCTTTAGGAGAGAGCAAGAGACAGGTATGTGATGTAGAGATCATAAGCTTTCCTAAAGAGCTGGGTTTTAAGGCACTTCTTAAAAGATGCAAGACTAGGGGAGAGTCTGATGGCGGTAGGCAGGCTATTCCATAGGAAGACATCATCAGAAGTGGTGGCCTGATCCAATCACAGTGCTTCCCCATAGGATTGGCTGAGACTGACAAAGAGGCAGATCAGGGGCAGAGCCAGCATGATTCAAACACAGCCCTGGCCAATCAGCATCTACTCATAGAGATACATTGAATCAGTGTATCTCTATGAGGAAAGTTCAGTGTCTGCATGCAGAGGGTGAAGACACTGAATGTGCAGCACTGCCCCAGGAAGCACCTCTAGTAGCCATCTGAGTAGTGGCCAGTGGGGGTATCACTAGGCTGTAATGTAAACACTGCATTTTCTCTGAAAAGACAGTGTTTACAGCAAAAAGCCTGAAGGTAATGATTCTACTCACCAGAATGCTGTATACCGTACATTAAGCTATCTACCGTATATTAAAGGGACACTGTAGTCACCAGAACAACTGCAGCTTATTGAATTTGTTATGGTGAGCAGAATCATTAAATTCAGGCTTTTTGCTGTTAACACTGTCTTTTCAGAGAAAATGCAGTATTTACATTACAGCCTAGTGATAACTTCACTGGCCACTCCTTAGATGGCTGTTAGAGATCCTTCCTGGGTCATGGCTGCCTAAAATGCATCCAAACATTCAGTATCTTCTCCCTCTGCATGCAGACACTGAACTTTCCTCATAGAGATACATTGATTCAATTCATCTCTACGAGGAGATGCTGATTGGCCAGGGCTGTGTTTGAATCATGCTGGCTCTGCCCCTGATCTGCCTCCTTGTCAGTCTCAGCCAATCCTATGGGGAAGCATTGTGATTGGATCAGGCTACCACTTCTGATGATGTCAGCAGACTGCTTGTTTTTCTGAGTCTAACAGCATGCAGAGTTACAGCTTTAGGCTTGAATACAGTAAGATTTTTACTATATTTATGGAGGCATGAGGGAGCTGACGTCGGCTACGGGAGAGGAGGGAGCCCGGCACTTGATAAAGGTAAGTAGCTGAGGGGTTTTAACCCCTTCAGCGCCAAGGCAGGGAATCCTGAGGGTGGGGGGGTCCTAAGGATGCTGTAGAATCAGGAAAACGAGTTTGTTTTCCTGACACTATAGTGATCCATTAAGTATTTTATTTACTCTATATTATTATTACTAGCATTTATATAACACCAATATCTTCCGCAGTGCTTTATAATTGTAGAATGGGGATACTTGACAATATGTAATCGAAATACAAAAATAACTGACTAGAGATGAAAGTGAGCTTACAAACACTAGCAAATGAGTACGATGAAACAAGATTTAGATTCGCTTTACAGATATATTTGTGAAGTGGGCACAATGACTGTAAAACAAATAAGACAGACTGTATTTTATATCCTAGAAAGATGGGTTGTATTTTGTCCTAGAAATAAACATTGACACATTAAAGGACCACTATAGTGCCAGGAAAACATACTCGTTTTCCTGGCACTATAGTGCCCTGAGTGTGCCCCCACCCTCAGGGTCCCCCTCCCACCGGGCTGGATGGAGGGGAAGGGGTTAATCACTTCGGCGCTGGCGACTCTCCTCCTCCTTTCCCCGTCATCATCTGAATGCGCATGCGCGGCAAATGCTGTGCTTTCCTATGGACGCTGGCGTCTTCTCACTGTGAAAATCACAGTAAGAATCGCGGAAGCACCTCTAGCGGCTGTCAATGAGACATCCACTAGAGGCTGGATTAAACCTCAGTGTAAACATAGCAGTTTGTCTAAAACTCAATGCTAAGACGCAGACTGTAGCTATTTGTATTTTCTTTGACATTGGGTATGAGTGCTTCTGTATAGTCCCCAGATGGTTTATGTAAAACATACAAAGTGTAGCATCGTGTCTCTGCTCTTTCCTGTGTCAGCCCTAGGGAATATGCTTCTGTAGAGGGTATTACTATTATTATTTTATTATTTATATAGCGCCAGCAAATTCTGTAGCGCTGTGTAATAAATCTTAAATAAATTGTAACTAGAACAAATAATTAATTGGCACAGAAAGCTAGACTGTACCGGGAGTTAATAACTATTTATTAATCAATTAATTTCAATGGTATTACGTACAATGCATGCTTAATGTATGGAGATTTGTTTGACCAGGTACAGAAGATGACATCTTTTTAAATGAGTTCCATTTGTTAACATTAGTTAATGTTTGGCGCTCTGGCGCTCTAGCGCTCTAATTTCTGCACGGATATACTCAGTGAGCTGCTGAAGTATACGCCGTTTGATCACACACACCGGCTCCTTCAGATCTCCCCACAGGAAGCAATTGGGAGCTGAAAGGTCGGGTGAACGTCGTGGTGGCCAATTAATCTGGGAATTTCATGACCGTATACAATGCCAATCTAGAAAACATGTCACCCTTCTCTCCGTATACAATGCCAATCTAGAAAACACGTCACCCTTCTCTCCGTATACAATGCCAATCTAGAAAACACGTCGCCCTTCTCTCCGTATACAATGCCAATCTAGAAAACACGTCACCCTTCTCTCCGTATACAATGCCAATCTAGAAAACACGTCGCCCTTCTCTCCGTATACAATGCCAATCTAGAAAACATGTCACCCTTCTCTCCGTATACAATGCCAATCTAGAAAACATGTCACCCTTCTCTCCGTATACAATGCCAATCTAGAAAACATGTCACCCTTCTCTCTGTGTACAATGCCAATCTAGAAAACATGTCACCCTTCTCTCCGTGTACAATGCCAATCTAGAAAACATGTCACCCTTCTCTCCGTATACAATGCCAATCTAGAAAACATGTCGCCCTTCTCTCCGTATACAATGCCAATCTATAAAACATGTCACCCTTCTCTCCGTATACAATGCCAATCTAGAAAACATGTCGCCCTCCTCTCCGTATACAATGCCAATCTAGAAAACGTGTCACCCTTCTCTCCGTGTACAATGCCAATCTAGAAAACATGTCGCCCTTCTTTCCGTATACAATGCCAATCTATAGAACATGTCACCCTTCTCTCCGTGTACAATGCCAATCTAGAAAACATGTCGCCCTTCTTTCCGTGTCACCCTTCTCTCCGTGTACAATGCCAATCTAGAAAACATGTCACCCTTCTCTCCGTATACAATGCCAATCTAGAAAACGTGTCGCCCTTCTCTCCGTATACAATGCCAATCTAGAAAACATGTCGCCCTTCTTTCCGTATACAATGCCAATCTATAGAACATGTCACCCTTCTCTCCGTGTACAATGCCAATCTAGAAAACATGTCACCCTTCTCTCCGTATACAATGCCAATCTAGAAAACGTGTCGCCCTTCTCTCCGTATACAATGCCAATCTAGAAAACGTGTCGCCCTTCTCTCCGTGTACAATGCCAATCTAGAAAACATGTCACCAGGAGGATCGGACACCCACAAGTAATTGCAAATTCTAATTCACTGAAACCCTACTTAAACAAATTGTAGATATATATATATATAGACATGAGATTCCGCATATCGAGGGTTAATACATACATAACCAGTAATATAATCCATGTATAGGAAGAGAGCACATTATTGCTTTAGAGCAGATAACTGACAAAGAGGAAAGTGTAAGTGTAGAAACAGCGAGAAGTATAAAACTGGAGTGATACTAAAAAACCTCGTTATTTCTATGTACATCAGGATTTGGATAGTGCGCAAGAAACGTTTGTTTTTTTAGAAGGATAAGATTGGGCTGAGAATTGATTTGTACAGTTTGATTTTCTGTTTCACTAACGATGACAATACAATCTTGGTATCCTTATAATAATAAAATCAAGTGTGCACAGCACTTTATAAAGCCGCCTCTTTATAAGAAGACAATCGAAATATAAACGTTATCGTGCGCTGCTTTGTGATCAGACTGTTCACGCAATATGACACAAACCAAGAGAAGTCCAATTCACGTAACGTAAAGCTGTCATTGTAGATATAGGTTGCAGTTTACGGAAGCATGGCGTGACTCCTGTTATATAAGTATATGTTTCTTTCCTTAATACTATTAAAAGCTCATTTTATCCCATTGCTCTGTTCAGTGGGTGTTGCAGTAAAACAAACCTCTCCTGCGTGCTCCTATTTAGGAAACACAGACTGGCTTCCCATAACAGGTTAAATATCCTCAACTTACCGGGGGTCCACCAGCCACTTCTACCTGCGGAGGAGGTTCCATTAGCTCCCCTGAGAGTGTCAGAGTGGATTCCTTAGCCAGCCTGTTAGATTGTGAGCTCATTTTAGAAGGACCCTCTTCATCTCGTTAACATTACTTTGTTGTTTTACATCCCCAGGGTATTACAGTAAAGCGCTATATAAATTATAATAAAAATAAAGATTTAAGCCCTGCACTGCCAGAGTTACTGAGACTAGTGGGAGTTGTAGACCTGGAAAGCATCCATTTCAGTCTATGAAATAGTAACCGGTGCCTCTCGGGAATGTAATACCCACTGACCATGACTGGTCTGGGATATGGACGTCGCGATGAGCCTGAGATTGTGAACCCATTCATTACAGGTAATAATTACAGTACAATCTGAGTAGCCCAGAATTGGGATTGTAAGACACGATCTGCTCATTATTATATTGGCAAATCATGTAAAATAAACACGTAGGAATTCACGCACATGCAGCATTCATATTCAAAGCTAAATTGGTCTTGTTTAAAATGCAGGATTATTGAGTAAAACGGGAAATGTTGGAAACTGATGAATTAATGTCACATTTTTACGCCTATATATCCGTTTTATAAATAGCTGAATTGGAGATCTTTTTTCAATGCAGTTATTTGGGGTTTGATTTTGCAAATCACTGATTGATTCAGAACAAGTTAGTAAATAATATATGTTTTCACTCTGGTACCATTGCTGGCTAGAACCAGGTGTGTTGGGTTCTCGCTCTGGTTGGGTCTAGTAAACCAGAAATAATGCGGTATATACATCCTTCCTTTTTATATATTATCTGCAAACACAAACCAATTTGGGGTTTATTCAGTAAAAACTGAACTGTACAGAGCTGATATCTGAATTGCGGAGTTTGGGATAAAATGTCTAAACTGTGAATTTAGCAGAATTTATTCCAAATCAATTCTGTTTTTAATTTAATAGTTTGCAGTTTAATGCGTGAAATGGAAATCGTGGAGAATTGAGACAGAAATGACAGATTATCTCCTAATATATTGTAAACCAGAATCCAAATTGGATCTTCTGGCAAATTACCCAACTTCCTCCGCAATCCCTGCTTTTGTGAATACAATGTTCTGATATTGTACACTGACTTTCATTACTATAAACTCAGTGTATACATTCCTTCCCACACATACAGCCTGCTACACATGCGTACAGGCCAGACTCACATACTCAACCCCCAAATGCACAAATAAACACATTAAACATCACCCCACCAGAACAAATCACCCAGCCACAACACCCCCAGAGCTACAAACTGCACACAAATAACAGATCTAATAATACAATGTGTACATAGCCTGCAAATCAGTAAATTAATCCCAAACTCTGATATCCACAGTGAGGGGCACCTGCTGCACCATGTGGGATTAGGCACCAGAGGGTGAGGGGGCACAATGCTGGGGAGTCCCATACCCCCTCCCAGTCTGGCCCCCTGCTGCACCATGTGGGATTGGGCACCAGAGGGTGAGGGGGCACAATGCTGGGGAGACCCATACCCCCTCCCAGTCTGGCCCCCTGCTGCACCATGTGGGATTAGGCACCAGAGGGTGAGGGGGCACAATGCTGGGGAGACCCATACCCCCTCCCAGTCTGGCCCCCTGCTGCACCATGTGGGATTAGGCACCAGAGGGTGAGGGGGCACAATGCTGGGGAGTCCCATACCCCCTCCCAGTCTGTCCCCCTGCTGCACCATGTAGGATTGGACACCAGAGGGTGAGGGGGCACAATGCTGGGGAGTCCCATACCCCCTCCCAGTCTGGCCCCCTGCTGCACCATGTGGGATTGGGCACCAGAGGGTGAGGGGGCACAATGCTGGGGAGTCCCATACCCCCTCCCAGTCTGGCCCCCTGCTGCACCATGTAGGATTGGACACCAGAGGGTGAGGGGGCACAATGCTGGGGAGTCCCATACCCCCTCCCAGTCTGGCCCCCTGCTGCAGCATGTGGGATTGGGCACCAGAGGGTGAGGGGGCACAATGCTGGGGAGTCCCATACCCCCTCCCAGTCTGGCCCCCTGCTGCACCATGTAGGATTGGACACCAGAGGGTGAGGGGGCACAATGCTGGGGAGTCCCATACCCCCTCCCAGTCTGGCCCCCTGCTGCACCATGTGGGATTAGGCACCAGAGGGTTAGGGGGCACAATGCTGGGGAGTCCCATACCCCCTCCCAGTCTGGCCCCCTGCTGCACCATGTGGGATTGGGCACCAGAGGGTGAGGGGGCACAATGCTGGGGAGTCCCATACCCCCTCCCAGTCTGGCCCCCTGCTGCACCATGTGGGATTAGGCACCAGAGGGTGAGGGGGCACAATGCTGGGGAGTCCCATACCCCCTCCCAGTCTGGCCCCCTGCTGCACCATGTGGGATTGGGCACCAGAGGGTGAGGGGGCACAATGCTGGGGAGTCCCATACCCCCTCCCAGTCTGGCCCCCTGCTGCACCATGTAGGATTGGGCACCAGAGGGTGAGGGGGCACAATGCTGGGGAGACCCATACCCCCTCCCAGTCTGGCCCCCTGCTGCACCATGTGGGATTGGGCACCAGAGGGTGAGGGGGCACAATGCTGGGGAGTCCCATACCCCCTCCCAGTCTGGCCCCCTGCTGCACCATGTAGGATTGGACACCAGAGGGTGAGGGGGCACAATGCTGGGGAGAGGGTGAGAAATGCTGGGGGTCCCATGCCACTCCAGTCCTGGCCCCTGTACCATGTGGGTTGGCACCAGAGGGGTTGAGGGGGCACAATGCTAGGGGAGACCCATGCCCCTGCTGCACCATGTGGGGTTGGGCACCAGCAGGGCACAATGCTGGGGAGACCCATACCCCCTCCCAGTCTGGCCCTGCTGCACCATTTGGGATTGGGCACCAGAGGGGTGAGGGGGCACAATGCTGGGGAGACCCATACCCCCTCCTAGTCTGGCCTTGCTTTTGTACTAGTGTCCCATCCCATATATATTAAATATAAACACAGATTGCATTGTGCTATAACAGATATAACATAAAATATAATAATAATGCAGATAATTGATTTTAATGTTATAAATTGGGCCTCCTTTTAATATTTATAAACACAATATATAATATATAGGAGGGTATGGGGTATCTGGCACACTTCCCCTGGTACCCTGCCCCTGGTCCCTTGCACACTGCCCCTGGTCCCCTAGCATATTTCCCCTGGCACACTGCCCCTGCTCCCCTGGCACATTGTCCCTGGTCCCCTGGCACTGCCTTGCCCCTGGCCGCCTGGCACACTGCCCCTGGTCCCCTGCCCCTGGCACACTGCCCCTGGTCCTACCTCCTGGGTCCCTGGCACACTGCCCCTGGTTCCCTGCCCCTGGTCCCTGCCTTTTGCTGCTGGTCCCCTACCCCTGGTCCTGGCACACTGCTGATCCTGGCACACTGCCCTGGCTGCCCTGGTGCTTCAGCCCTGGTCGGCACACTGCTGATCCCCTGCCCCTGGTCCTCTGTCCCTGGCACTTGCCTCCTGCCCCTGGTCACACATTTTACTGCCCCTGGTCTCCTGGCACACTGCCCCCTGGTCCCCTGCCCCCTGGTCCCCTGGCCCCTGCCCCCTGGCACACTGCCCCCTGGTCCCCTGGTCTCCTGGCACACTGCCCCCTGGTCCCCTGCCCCCTGGCACACTGCCCCCTGCCCCTGGCACCCTGCTAATACCCCTGATCAGACACACAGCAATGCACAGCAATCAGTAAAACAGACTCACCCAGAATATGAAATTGAAGACAAACAGCATGTATTTAATGCATTTGGTGCATCCTTCTACCCCCATGGCGCCTGGACCACGTTCCGTTACTCAATCTGCAAAGAGGATCAGAGCTGTGTGACTGCAAAGGGGAACAGACAGTGACAGACCTCCTCCCTGCCCCCAGACCCTCCTCTAATCCCTGCCCAGCTACCCACCCACCTCCCTCCCTCCCCCAGCACACAAATAAGGGGAGGGGGGCTGCCATCCCTGAGTCTGAGTATTGGGGGGAGGGAGAGGGGGGGCTGCCATCCCTGAGTCTGAGTATTGGGGGGAGGGAGAGGGGGGGCTGCCATCCCTGAGTCTGAGTATTGGAGGGAGGGGCTGCCATGGTCTGAGTATTAGGGGGGAGGGAGAGGGGGTCTGCCATCCCTGAGTCTGAGTATTAGGGGGGAGGGAGAGGGGGGGCTGCCATCCCTGAGTCTGAGTATTGGGGGGAGGGAGAGGGGGGGCTGCCATCCCTGAGTCTGAGTATTTGGGGGAGGACCTGCATCCTGAGTCTGAGTATTGGGGAGGGAGGGCTGCTGGGTGCAGTATTGGGGGAGGGGAGGGCTGCCATCCCTGTGTCTGAGTATTGGGGGGGGGGCACAATGCTGGGGAGACCCATACCCCCTCCTAGTCTGGCCCCTTGCTGTACTAGTGTCCCATCCCATATATATTAAATATAAACACAGATTGCATTGTGCTATAACAGATATAACATAAAATATAATAATAATGCAGATAATTGATTTTAATGTTATAAATTGGGCCTCCTTGCCCCCCAATATTTATAAACACAATATATAATATAGGAGGGGGGTATGGGGGTATCCTGGCACACTGCCCCCTGGCACACTGCCCCCTGGTCCCCTGCCCCCTGGTCTCCTGGCACACTGCCCCCTGGTCCCCTGGCACACTGGCCCCTGGTACACTGCCCCCTGCCCCCTGGCACACTGCCCCCTGGTCCCCTGCCCCCTGGCACACTGCCCCCTGGTCCCCTGCCCCCTGGTCCCCTGGCCCCTGCCCCCTGGCACACTGCCCCCTGGTCCCCTGGTCTCCTGGCACACTGCCCCCTGGTCCCCTGCCCCCTGCCCTGTCTGAGTATTAGGGGGGAGAGGGGCTTTCTCCATGTCTGCCATCCCTGACTCTGAGTTTTAATGTCAGGGAAGGGACACATCCGGTTTACGTAGCTGGGGGTTCACTGGGGATGATTCAGATTTTTAGACTAGCTTTCTAAGACTCAAAGTTCTAAAAACTTGAACAGAACCAACATATTGGTTTCCATGGTGATTGCATCACTTTTAGAACCACAGCTGCTTTATATAAACATTCACAGCCCCCACCCCACCCCCTCCATAAATCAGATCCAAGCCACAACCTAGATGTAGAATGAAAATATTTCTAAATTCACATTGAGTTTGGCAGTGGAAGTGGGTGGCTTGTTTCATGCGGTGTGCGTTCACAGTAGCGTCACGAGAGACCATCTCCCTTTATTATCGTTCCTTTGCAGAAAGTATTTGGTGGCATTATTAGATGGCATGGTACGATGGTTAAATTAAGATATCAGCGCATATGAAACATTACTAAGGGTTGGCTCCATATTGGACATAATACGCACCCCACGTTGACTGAATGGACATGTTTATGAGACAGGGAATATGGAGAAAATTGCTGCAAATTCAGATGTAAATGTAGTCATGTTGCTGAGAAAATTAGACAAATCTGGCTTTCAGCAATATTTATTCAGAGATGGTCAGTACATGTAAAGGAAAACGTAAGTGTAACGCATACAAAGATGTATTTCTAATAGGCCAGTACAAATGATCCGGTCGTCTTTTATTAGTGTCCCTTTATTTGAGCATTATTAGCATTATCTGTATTCCTATCACTACAGTTTTAATGCCCCCCCCCAGTGATTGTTAGGAAAAAAAACAACTAAATGCAAATAAATAAATCTCCAGTGCCAAATCTCCTTCGTTCGGCGGTGCTGCAGGCTCCTCCTCCTCTGATGTCATCCTGGATGACGGTCCAAACCAATAGGATTATAATAGGACTATAGGTTAATGCATGGTGCTCACCGCGGGGTGCCTATGATTCTGCTGTAAAGAATTATTGAAGACAATGATTCTCCACGGCAGCCGGTGATGGCACTGCTCATGACGTCACGCATGGCAGAGTATGAGAGCCAGGAAGTAACAGTCCCAGGTCCCGTACCCAGAGAGCTTAGAGGCATTACTGGAAGTCGCACTTCCAAGCTTCCTATTTAGTAAAATAAAGATATATGTGTCCGCGTAAGAGGGGGGAGCTACTTTAGGCACTATAACACTTAATTTAGATGTGGATGTTAAGGTGAGTGTGGTGTTATTTAAGTGCTACAAGTGAACAACGTTTCAACTAATCACACAGTCTTTATTAAGGTGGATAGAAGCCGTGTTGTTGGCCAAAACTTAGCTGTTTGTGGCACTTCAATAAAATAAAGGAAATTTAAACAATATGCAATCAGCTAAAATCAGCTGAAAAATAACCGTTTTATGAATTGCTGAAAATAGAAAAGAAATAATGGAAGGCATTGCGTACTTCTCGGGGGAACTCTGGTTTGCATAACAGCATACAGTAAAATCCCAAAAAAACTAAGCAACACACTAATATCCCAATGATATAAAAACACTGCCCCCTATGGGTACACATACATCCCTATCCCAATATAACAGCTGCTAGCCCTTTAAATGATATAACAAATCCACACAAAAAAGCGAGGAAGTTATTCATTATTAACTTGATAAAGGTAAATCAGAGAAAACACACACCGTACGTGTCTGTCCTGTAAGTCTGGCTCAAGTGCAGAGTCACGTTTGTAATCCAACCTAGTTCATTGCAGAATTCCGAAACGATGAAAAAAAATCCAACATATGAAATACGGCAAAAAAAGGAAAAACAAGATTTTTAATTTTTTTTAATGAAAGAAACACTGCAGTGATCACCAAATAGTCAGCACTATTTAACCAAAATGGGGCACACCAGGTGGGGAATACCAGATGGGGCACACCAGGTGGGGAATACCAGGTGGGGCACACCAGGTGAGGCAAACCAGGTGGGGAATATCAGATGGGGCATACCAGGTGGGGAATACCAGGTGGGGAATACCAGATGTGGCACACCAGGTGGGGCATACCAGGTGGGGAATACCAGTTGAGGCAAACCAGGTGGGGAATATCAGATGGGGCATACCAGGTGGGGAATACCAGTTGAGGCATACCAGGTGGGGGATGCCAGTTGAGGCAAACCAGGTGGGGAATATCAGATGGGGCATACCAGGTGGGGAATACCAGGTGAGGCAAACCAGGTGGGGCATACCCAGGGCCAGTGCAAGGATTTTTGACTTCACAGGCGAAGATGCAATTTGCCTACCCCCTACCTGCCGAAAAAAAATGTATCTTCACCTGTGTGTCTTCTAACCCCCCTATTAACTAACTTACCCACTTCAGGGTTTTATATCCCATTTTTTAATGTCTTGCCCCACTTTTCCCCTTTGTGTGTCCCCTTTGCTGTATTTTATCCCTCATGTGTCTCTTACAACCCCCCTTGTGCATTTTTTACTTCCCCCAGCACTTTTGTGTGTCTTTTGTCCCCCTACCCCTTTCTGTGTCTCTTTCTCCCACCCAGTTCTTTTGTGTGGCTAATTTTTTACCCAACACATTTGTGTCTTTTTACACCAGCACCTTTGTGCATCTCTTTCTCTCGCTTAGCCCCTTTGTGCATCTCTTCCTCCCCCCCAGCCCCTCTGTGTATTTGTCCCCCTTCAACCCGCCTGAATGTCTCTTTGTGCTCCGCAGACCTCCTGCGCCTTTTATATCCCCCTGTACCTTTTATTGTCTCACCTCCTCCCCTCCTGAACCTTTCATAGTCCCCCTTTCTCTCCTGTGCCTTTCAATGTCCCCCTCCCCTCCTGTACCTTTTATTGACCCCCTACCCCTTCTGTACCTTTCATTGTCTCCCCTCCTGTATCTTTCATAATTCCCCTTCTGTACCTTTGATTGTCCCCCCCTCCCCAACTGTATCTTTCAAAATCCCCCTCCTGTACCATTTATTGTCACACACAATACACCATGCCAAAGCTTAATCTGATCTGGTCCCGTTGGTCAAACATTCTAAACTGGATATTGTTCCCTTAGGATGTACTAATAGGTTTCTGATTTAATCTGTTTTGATATCCTTTATCGATTGCTTTATGTAACTATTCATATATACAAATGTTCACTGTATGGAAACATTTCTCAATAAAGAAAAATTGATACACTGAAAAAAATAAAATAAATAACATACATGTCCTTTATTTTCCTTGAAAATTGTGTGTCACAAGGCACAAGTATGTGACTTGGTAGGTCTGTGTCTGTTTCCCAGGAGGTGAGAATGTTTTGTGAAAGTAAGTTCACAGGAATAAATTGTAATATAATTAAATGTGTTTCAGTGCATTACGCAACTTCTCCACAATACAACTACGCCAGGAGCTGTGAGAGTACAACAGAGATGACTATGGAGAACCAAAAAGACCACAGGAGAATCTGTGGACTAAATCTTGCAATCTTCAAGAATCAGCTAGAGTTGGAGGATTAGTCCAAACTTTCTGTTATGATATTGGTTTGATTGTGTTGACATTTTTGGAATTCAAACACAGTCAATGTGAGGATTTCATAAAAATTCTATCTTTATGAAATACACAATTTTTTTGTTAGGTAACAAAGTCACTTTGAACTGCCCCCTCTGCCAGCTTCACCCCTTGCCAGGTACCACCCAAAGGCTACTCCATAAGAATGCAATCCAAAAAAGACAAGTCAAGGAGGAGACCCAGAGTCCATCATCAGGGCCACTATCAGGGCAAAGGTAAGAGGGCAATAACCCAACCTATATGACCCCAGGACGTCCATAATATTAGCCCTGGGTGTAAAATTTGTCAGTACCCCTTTGTCTCCTTTGCATGTCCTGTCATACCTGTGCTCAGGGTGGCATTTATCTTCAGTGGGACCCTTTGGCTGGAGTCCAGGAAGGGCAAGACCTCAATTAGGTCCACAAATCAGTACATGCTGGACCCATCTTGACCTGCGTCTAGAAGTCAGCACCAGCCTGTTAGGCTGTAAGAATTTTACTGGGTCTGTAACCCTTAAGCTGCCATGGACTTGTGCCGTAACACATCCTGTTTTCGTTAATCTTTGTGTACAATTAATGCAGACCAGTCATTATAAATGTGGCGGTCACCCATTGAGAGACTGGGGTGTTCACCGTCAGAGATGTTCTTCTCCCGTAGTGTGGGTAGCACTGCAGTATTCCCAAGTCGATGACCATGACCATGAATCCAGTTTAGCTGTTCAGCTCTTATAAAAGCTAGTGGTTATAGCAGTTATAGCTGTTCCCTACAATTACGAGACGAGGCTGCGTGTTGAGGGTGCAGTGAACTGATGTTAATGGGGCTACACTTGGTCTTTTATGACAGTCCCCATGCAAGGGGAACTCCCACCTGGACCTGATGGTAGACTGAATTACAAAGTCACAGGCCAATGGCAACAGTGTTACAATGCATCCCTCCTCTCTGCCTGGGAGATAATTGAGTCAGATACTGTATTAACTCAGTTATCTCCAGGCGAAAAAGAACACAATTTACAGGCAACCTGAAAGTACCCCAAAAACACACGACTGTTCTGGGTGGTCCAAGTATTCGGTATTTCTGTTCGGTTAGATTCGTATACCGAGCTAGTTAAGCAAAATTATCCTCCAGGAACAGGGGTATCTGTTACAATGAAGTTCCAAAAAAATAATAATGGCTTTTTTAATGCGGGTACATCGCATATATGAAACAAAAACAGTTTTCATAGGGGTGTAGAAGACAAAATCAACCAATCATAGACGTTCAGTGCAAAAAGTATAATTTCTCATATAGCATTACGTATTACAGGAAATCTACTGCGCATGTCTAGCACGTTTTCTCTAAACTATGCGAAGGTTATCTTCTCTGTGTCAGCTTGCTCTGTGAAATAAAAGGTATCGATTGCAGCCGAGAGAAAATTATTGCTTTTAATCCCTGCAGACGTGGAAAGGCCTAACTAAGACAAAAAGGCTTTTTAACCCTTTATTTACCTGTATCTATGACAAGTCCCCTTCTCTCTGGTACTGCAGGTGAGTGTTAGGCAATGTATCTCCAGATGTACTAATTACACCGGTGGGCCTTTAATTAGCACTTCACCTCGATTCCCTTGGCCCCCCCTCCCACCACAATCTATCGAGGAAGACCTGTCCAGGTATTTGTAGATACGGGATAATATTGTTGTTAAATCCACATCTCAGTATGCAATACATCTATAGGTTACGGTATATATTTATTTATAGCTCTGTATGTCTAGGGGAATATTCACTAAGCATTGCGAAGGTAAAATAATTCATTCTCCATCACAGCCTCAGCCATGTGCGCGTTGTTCACTGTTGGTGCCTACTAGCCCTCAGAATTTCCTGCCATGACTCTATTTTGGGCTGCCAAAAGATGTCTGTGGTAACTGTGGAGGCCGCCATATTCCAGGCAGGTTGTGTGCAGGGCCCTGCACCCGGCACATTGGTCTGTGACCGAGTGCCTGACTGGTCAGTCCTTCCATGAAGTTATTTATTATTTAGTAGTTTCAATTTGTAAGGAGATTGGCAATATAATGAATACCAGTTTTGCAATATGGGTCCCCAGCCAGAACTGCGTCAACCTGGACAGGCAGAACTACAGTGTCTAGTCGAAGAAGCAAGCTTTGCCACACTGTTTGTTCTATCACGGTCATCTACATGTAGGATTAGCAACTACAGATATTTCTTTCCAACAGATGCAGCGTTGATTATATCAAACTTAGTCTATGGACCAGACTGTTCCAATCATAGAGTGACAAATGCTTTGCTACCTTTAAACTTTCAGTTTAACATTATTTTGTGTAAAAAAAAAAATCTATACATTGATGCATTAATCAATAGTTTGTATCACTAATTGACATTTCTCTTACTGATTGACGTTTAGAGGCCCCCAGTGACAGTCAGTAGCCCTCCTCCATTTTGGACAGGAAGTTTAAAAGACGATTGTGACAGACACATTTTTATCTCTAGCAGGAAACAAGAAAGTGACATCATGATTCTCCGCTGAATATGGAACAACAGCATTCGAGTCTGGCTTTGTGAATTCAGAAATCCGTAGTTCTTACTGTTACTGTAGCGGATGGCACCGGGCTGTCCTGCAAATATATTGTACATAACTGCATTCGTGTGATCTGCTGTGTTATATGTGTTTTAAAAGAATTGTATTCCTCTGATTGTTCGGTAGTTTCATTCCCTTAGTTTATTCGAATGAAAATACCGAACAACCAGACCTCCCCTGTGTGAAGTGTGTCCTCAATTACCCGTTGCAACATTGTTGCGAACGGGTAATTGACTAGTAAGTAGCCGTCCTTTGTTCTCGGGGGTGGCCGCCATTCGACAAACGAACACGTTTAAACCATTTTAAAACTCCCGAACAGCGGTGTTTTGCCGTCGAGTGTCTGGAACTAAAATCGGACACTCGAGTAGGCGAACACCGCTGAGACCTCCACAAGCCCGGTCCGTTCGGTTCCAAACTACCGAACGGCCCCTCGTTCGGTAGATAGAAAGTACCGAACGAGGGGATTCAGGCGAACCCTCCCTAGCCTCTATAGCTAGAGGCTTTCGTGTATTTTGTTCCCTTATGCCAGGACCGACCGCAGGGCCCATTCGCATGGAACCTCATTCGGCTGTCTCAGTTAGTGCGGTCGGTCATTTTATTCCCTCCATACATTTCCCGAACCCCTGGTCTGATCTGGGTGATTTTTGGATATGTTGTTCACCCAGATCAGGGCTATCCGGGGATGTAGGATTTAAAGAGGTACCCCTACATTTATGGGTACATCCAGAAACGGGGGGAATTACTGTACTGGATAAGGGGATTATGAAGCTGGCTGAGGGGAGGAGATGTGTGGGAGGTTACCAGGACAGGATTTGCTCCCTTGCATGGGAGCATGCTTTAAAAGGAGACTGTGGATTAAAGCTTTGAGGTCTGCTCCTGAAACTGTGTGTCGTCCAGTTATTGGGATTGCTGTGGGGATATTGCTGTGATTTTGCCTGCTGGAAACCTTGCCTGTGGATTTATTATTTACTTGTTCCTGAGCCTCACTGGATTATAAGCGGAGATAACCTGGGGAATATTGCATCTCCGCTACAGTTACTAATGAATTATTATAAATATTATCACCTATATAATGACAATATATTCGGCCTTGCTTTATAATTTTACGATAGGATAAAAAAAAACCTGTAAATTATGGTGAAAGGTTGCTCAAACAAGCTTAAAATCAAAGTTCTTGTCACTTACAGAGTTACTCACTAAAATAAGAAATGTCAGGAAGTTAAAGTAAATTCAAAGTGAATTTGTAATGTCTCAGGACCGGCCTTAGACCTTAAAGGGCTCTGTGCGAAAATTCTTCACAGCGCCCGCTTTGGCCGCACCCCTTTATCCAAAACGTCCTCAGCCAGTGCTAAGCCTCCGTTACATTGATATTATGTATTAATATAATTTAGGGGCACATTGTGCATATATACAAGTATATTAATACATTTGTCATTTTTATAGGCAAATTAATACAAATATAAAAAGCAGATGCTGTAGGTGTATTGTTTTTGTTTACCACTGTTGATTACTGTTGTTAACGCGTTGTTGATTAGTGTTTAGCCATACCTGCATAGATATATTGTTTTTAATTACCGCCGTTGTTGATTACTGCTGTTAACGCGTTGTTGATTAGTGTTTAGCCATAACTGCATAGATATATTGTTTTTAGTTACCGCCGTTGTTGATTACTGTTGTTAACGCGTTGTTGATTAGTGTTTAGCCATAACTGCATAGATATATTGTTTTTAGTTACCGCCGTTGTTGATTACTGTTGTTAACGTGTTGTTGATTAGTGTTTAGCCATAACTGCATAGATATATTGTTTTTAGTTACCGCCGTTGTTGATTACTGTTGTTAACGTGTTGTTGATTAGTGTTGATCCATACATGCATAGATAAATTGTTTTTAATTATCACTGTTACCTGTCCCCTATGTTTCTATGGCTAATAATTTTTTTTACCAATACAAAGAGGGTGATTTTTTTGTGATTATTCCAAAGTTTTATATCGTTTTGGCAAAAATCAAGTGATCAGGCATAATTGAAGATTATATTAGCTTTAGTGTACTAATAATCTTAATTTTAGTAATGAGAGGAGGCGAATATTTGCATATCTTTCTTTACTGAAAACTCCAGCAGCATAGAAACATAACAACCAATCAGAAAAAAGTTATGATGCCCATAAAAGGCCCTGTCTATGACATCACTTCCTCTTTCTTTGAAGCGAACAACAAATAAAACTATAAAATGTAATCCAATTAAACGTCAACAGTTCAATAACGTAGTAGAATATCCAAATCCAGCAGTCCCATGACGTAGAGAAATGGAAGGTGAAACTTTGTCTTGTCGTGGAGACGTTCACACTGCAAGAGAAGAAAAAGGTGAAAGGTATCTGGCGTGGTAATTTGTCCGCATACGATAAACATTAAGAATCTGACATAACAAAGGATGTCTGAATCGGTAACACTTAAATATTAAGTTAAAATTATTTACAAGTACATATACAACATATCCCAGGTACATGTCTAGTTATTCACCCTATACAGTCCTCTCCAGATACGTGTCTAAGAAGAAAAACATACCTTCATATATTGTACGTGTCTTCCTGAACATGAGGCGTATTGTACAACTTGAGAAGAATATGGGAGGGGTCTTAGGGTGGGAAATATTCGCCTCCTGTCATTACTAAAATTAAGATTATTAGTACACTAAAGCTAGTATAATCTTCAATTTTACCACATGACAGGAGGCTTCATATTTGCATTTTTAAAGCTTCAAATTGACTAATGTGAAGGAAGCATGAGATGTTTGACGATAATAAAACGTCCTAAAAGTACTCTCTCACGTCCAATCCGCGCAGCGCATAATGTCGGCTAGAGAGGCGCCTGCCACCCCTCTGACCGAGTGCGCTCCGAAGCAGGGTTCAACGCCCGCTAACGATAATAGCCAGCGGACCCATCTAGCCAGTGTAGTCGTAGACACCGGTCCGTGCGGCCTTACGTAGGAGATCAGGAGCTGGCCTGTCGAGATAGTTCGAAGGGGAGTAGTGATTTCTATATACCTCATCAGTGTCCTGACAACACATAGTTTGGGGTCTGACCCAAAGTATGGGTATGACACTGAAGCTGAATCTGACTTCGTACGTCTTGATATGGAGAAGGTAACTCCTTCAGGTGTGAGAGAGAAACCGCCCATATCGAAAGCTCTAACATCTGCCACCCGTCGAAACGAGACGAGGCATAACAAGAGGGTCAGCTTGGCTGAAAGTTGTTTCAGCGACAGGTAGGGATTGTCCGGCCAATTCCTAAGGAATTTCAGCACCGCATCCACCTGCCATAGGCGTGAATACTTGGGTGCTGGGGGTCTCGTTAACTTGGCACCCCGTAATAGTCGACAAAACAGTGGGTCTTGACCTACCGGTCTGTCCTGTACCGGGACGTGTGCCGCCGATATGGCGGATCTGATCACATTGAGGGATTGATATGATCATCCCAGCGAGAACAGATGATATAGGTAGTTAAGGACCAGTGAGATAGGGGCAGTAAAGGGATCCACACACCAATCGTTCCAGGCCGACCAGGCGGAAGTATAGTATTTCCTGGTGCCGGGGGCCCATGAGTCCCATAGGAGGTCTTTAGTAGATTGTGATAGGCCGTGGACTGACCAGGAGCCCCTGAAATCGTCTAGGCCACTAGTTCCAGTTGTCCTTCCAGGATGAGGGGATGGGGTTCCCCTCGAGGTCCCGTCAGAAGAAGCGGGAAGGTAGGCAGAAGTAGGGGGGTTTCCTGAGACATCTCCAGGAGGTCCGGAAACCACGGTTGACTCTGCCAGAGTGGTGTTATGAGCAGGAGCGATATCCTGTGGGCGCGTGTGTATCGAAGTACCCGTGGGATCATGGAGAACGGTGGGAAGGCGTACGCTCCTTGGGTGGGCCAGTTCTGCAGGAATGCGTCCGCAGCTTCGCCTTTCGGGTCCGGGAGCCAACTGTAGTATCTCGGTAGTTAGTGGTTGGTCCTGGAGGCGAATAGATCTATTGTTAGTGGATTTTTCCACCATCGTAGCTCTTGAAATATCTTGTCGAGTTTCCAATCGCTGTTGTCTCGCCAGTGGCGAGAGAACCAGTCTGCCGTCAGGTTGGAGATTCCCGGCAGATATTCCGCCAGTAGTGTGATGTTCCGTCGTAGGCAAAATTTGTAGATGTCTTTTGTGGCTTCTGTCAGAGCTCGAGATCTGGCTCCGCCTAGGCGGTTGATGTACTGTACCGCCGAAACGTTGTCCATGCGGAGCAGAATGCAGCAGTTCGATTTGTCCTTGGCCAGGCTGCAGATGGCGAAGGATCCCGCGATCAGTTCCAGGCAGTTGATGTGTAGGTTGGTCTCCTCCCGTTGCCATGGGCCTCCCGTGGAGGTGTCTGTGCACTGCGTGCCCCATCCCCATTAGCTGGCGTCCGACTCCAAGATGAAGTCTGGGGAAGAGCCGAAAATTGCCTTGC
Source organism: Pelobates cultripes (assembly GCA_933207985.1). Taxonomy (NCBI): domain Eukaryota; kingdom Metazoa; phylum Chordata; class Amphibia; order Anura; family Pelobatidae; genus Pelobates; species Pelobates cultripes. The sequence goes on along the minus strand of OW240923.1, from coordinate 122,182,690 downwards.
CATTCCATGCTTGTATGTGAAGTAACCACCATCGAAGTTCCGTTCTCACTTCCGCCAACAGCGGGATCCAGTGGTCGTATGAATGTCCGGTGCGTAGATATTCCGCCTTCAGTCGTTGCCCTGTAGTGTAACGGGCCCGGGAATATCGCTTGTATGGAGGAGGAAAGGAGTCCCACAATCCGAGCGAGCATCCTGAGTGGTATTGAGTCCATCCTCAGTACCCGTCTGATTTCCTTCCTTATTGAGGCTATCTTCGCCGAGGGTAGTCGTAGCACGCAGTCCTTCGAGTCGATGTCGAAGCCGAGGAATTGGACTGAGTGGGAGGGAGAGAGAGTTGATTTTTGTCTGTTCACTATGAAACCTAACGATTCCAGCAAGTGAACGACAAATTTCGTCTGCAAAAGATTAGCAAATCGTCCAGCTATACGAGACATCGTATGCCCATGGTTCGGATGTGCGCCATCACAGGTCTCAGCAGCTTCGTGAAGCACCACGGAGCCGAACTGAGGCCGAATGGCAGACATGTAAACTGGCATATATGTCCTCTCCATCGGAAGTGGAGGAAACTTCGGCAGTGTATGTCCACTGGTACTGACAGGTACGCGTCTTTGAGGTCCAGACGCGTAAACCAGTCGTTCTTGATGAGGAGGTCTTGCAGAAGATGGATTCCTTCCATCTTGAAGTGTCTGTATATTACGTATGAGTTCAACTGTCGGAGATTGATAACCGGTCTGTAGTCGCCTGTTTTCTTCTTGACCAGGAAGATGTTGCTTAGAAAGCCTCCCCCTCCTGGTGCATACGGTATTGCGCCTTTCTTGAAGAGTGTGTGGATCTCCTCATCCACCAGGCGTTCTTGTTCCACTGACATGTGGATCGGAGGAGGGGGGATGGTTTGTATGGGTTGTGAGGAGAACTCTATGACGAAGCCGCGTACCGTCTGGAGAACCCAGGTGTCTTTGGTAATTAGCTCCCAGTTCTGTAAGAAAAGGGACAGGCTGTCTGCTATAAAATTTGAAACATTTTGGTATGTAGGTGGACTCACCATTAGAGAAATGGCCACGTCCTCAACCTCTGAAGCCTCTAGTCTTTCCTGCCCCTCGGTACGATGAGGGTCTTTGAGTCGTAGATGGGAAGAAGTTTGGAGCTTGTGCGAATGATCTGGAACCTGACGTCCAAAAGCGGCTGGTGCCGACCATCTCTCCCAAAAACACCTCTTCCTGGTGGGGTGTGGAAAACCTGTTTGAGTGAGGTTTGGGCCTTGTTCAAGGTGGTGAATAGGTTTACGTGCTTCTTAAGGTCTGTGATGAAAGCATCGCCAAACAACAGTCCTTGTGCTTTTGGCCCGAATTCCTTAGTTCCTAGATCCAGGAGATTGCTATCTATGCGGATCAGTGCCGACTTGTGTCTTTCTGTGCACAATGCGGCGTTTGCGTTGCCCAGGAAGCACACTGATCGTTGAGCCCATTCGCCTATGATGTGAGGGTCTAGTTGAGAGCCTTGGCTGAGTGCTAGATCCGCGAAGTAAAGTATCTTAGCGATGGGGCCGAGTAAATCCAGCACTTTGTCTTGTGCTGCCTTCATGCCTTTCTCCACGCCCTTTCAGGGGTCTCGGCCCAAACGTGACATGAAGACCACTACTGTGTTGTCAAATTCGGGCGAAAGTGCCACTTTATCAGGCAGCAGTGGTCTGGGGCATTCGGCCCTGAGGCGTGCCCGTACCTCTTTCTCCAGAGGTTTGCGCAGCCAGTAGTGTATGAACCTCGTCAGATGTTCCGGTAGGTTCCATTCGACCGTGGGTGTTGGATGGTACGTGGATCGAAGAGCGGGGTCCCTTGGTCGTCCAGAAACGTTCCGTCCCCGTTCTTTCCGGCATTAGCGCCGAGAAAGGTCTCTGTCGTCGTCGCCGAGAAAGGTCTCCCTGACGTATCTCGAGGAGGTTGGGGGTAGGTCCTGCCACTCTTCCTCCTCTGATGGCGAGCCATCCCCGCGCCATTCGTCTACCACGTTTAGGACATGTGGTACATAGGAATCCTCTTCGTCAGAGGAGTGAAATGGTTGGGGTGCGGGTTGTTGCCGTTCCGTGCCCTTAATCCGTTTGATGGGGTTTTTGCTTTTGACTTTAGAGACAGGGGGCTTGAGCCCTTCCGTTGTCGCTTTGTCTTGGATATTTCTGAGCCCGAAGCTTCCATCAGTTCCGGGGGACTTTTCCACAGAGGGCCTTTTCCACAGAAGCCGCTACTGCGGCGTTAATCATGGCCTGAAAGTCCTGGCTGGTTTGTGTGTCTTCCATGATTCGCAATATTTTCCTCGTCCTGTAGGGCGATAATAAGGGTCAGTGGAGATACTGGAGTAGAGTCAGTACATATGGTGCCGGACTCCAGATACAACTGGGGGTCGCCCAGTTAGTAAATCGTATGTAGAAGGAGGTTAGGTGTAAGGAATTGGGGTCCACGTAGAGGACACCTGACTGCGCAGTCTGGTATGTGTCAGTGGTGGTGGTGTTATTGGTTCACCACAGTTGTACACCAGAGCTGTATGCACGGTAAATTAGCAATTTAGCGGTAGAATTCCTGTTGACATGTGCATGTGATCGGGGTTCACCCTGGGTGGTGTGCCGTGGTAAACCAGAGGACACCCACATCAGTATAATGGTCTGTGTATGACCTTGCATGCGTATCTGGGGGGTCACCCCAGGTGGTGTGCCATGAAAAAATACCCAGAGGACACCCACATAATTTGTACGGTCAGGTACAGTAATATCATATGACCCTGTGTAGGGTACAGTAACATAATATGACCCTGTGTAGGGTATAGTAACATAATATGACCCTGTGTAGGGTACAGTGATATAGTATGACCCTGTGTGGGTACAGTGATATAGTATGACCCTGTGTGGGTACAGAGATGCAGCATGTGCATGTAATTCACTCAGACTCCTTTGGTGTATGCATGCTTTATATACATTCCTTAAAAGGCATTTGTGCCAGGCACTGTATGATGTAGTATTTCTATAGGAACAATGCCACATAGAAAAAATATTAAAGGAGTGGACAAAAAACCTTTAAGGCACCTGAATAGTTAATAAATAGATTGCAGAGCGCGGTGAGCGGGTGATTCCCGGTCCGCCGTGAGCGGGGGAGGCGGCCGTCGTGTGTCTCGCGAGCCACGAGATCCAAGATGGCCGCCGCCCGCGTGTGATAGCGCGCAACGGCTCGCAGTCGCGAGTAGGAGCGCGGCAAAAAACAAGCACAGTACCGACCTGGCCTCCCTCCACCCATCCCCACACAGTCCCCTGAGTGTAATTAGGGCAGGTCCGCGGGGCGAGCGCGGCACAGGCAGCCGTGGCGCCCGCGGATCGCCAGTGACAAAGTTAAACGTAAATGCAGGAAATAGAAAAAAGAGGGGAGAAGGGGAACAGGTATAAGAGAGCCAGGGTGCAGCAGAGTGAAAAGAATAAAGGCTTAAATCTTGAGAAAACAGTGTCAAAAATATGGGTATACCAGAGAGGCAAAATACTCTGACCTTTGTATGGCTGGAGCAGCAAAGAAAGAGGAAGTGATGTCATAGACAGGGCCTTATATGGGCATCATTACTTTTTTCTGATTGGTTGTTACTGTTTCTATGCTGCTGGAGTTTTCAGTAAAGAAAGATATGCAAATATTCGCCTCCTGTCATGGGGTAAAATTCAGTTCTACGTATTCTCTAAATCCCATCTAAACCCAGTTACTGTTACCCCCTCCTTTCCCCATCTCAGTTTGTAATTTGGCAGATCCGATTCCTTTTTATGGGCGAGTGCACACCAGAATCCATTAGTGACTACTCACTATTTAAAATGCTTGTGCTAGTCTCTCTAATCTTTAATCCTGGATCCCGCAAGGCAGCGAGACTGCCTACTCAGCACTCTACCCGTGGCAAGCAAGACGACCTGTGAACGTGGGTGGAAGGAAGTGATTTTCCCTCATTTTCCCTCATTTTCCCTCATTTTCCCTCATTTTCCCTCAGTGTTTGAAAAGGGGAAACTAAGCAGCAGTGTGCCCTTGTCTTTTACCTGGCCAGGACCACCACCACTTGACCCCAGGGAAGCCACCCTGCTGCTGGTAAATGGTATGCAGTGTGCTTGCATTGTGCTATGGATGAATCCTAACTTTAATTTTGGGGATTGAAGGAGGGCAGTAATTATTATTTGGACCTAGGGAGCACAGTGTCTATTACTGCACACACATGGTACCAGAGCGGTTCATCTAAACGTTGTTGAGAAGGTTTAATGTGATATATATTTAGACTCAGTCCTCCACGACTTTTTCTTCAACAAATATAATATAAAGGGGATTTTTTTTCTTTTACATATTTGTTTTAAAAACTGAACTTCCTTTACTAGTTTTGCCTGTACATTCCCAGCTTCCTTTTAATAAAGGTGAATAAAGGACATGCAAATCATGCCCGTTGGAGACATGGGTTTCAGACGTTTTATTATGTAACAATGACCTGTCTGGCAGATTATTTATCTGATTAATTGTTCCTTTACAAAGTGCAGCAGCAATCATTGAAATGGTCACGTGCTAAATTGCATTAAGCTATGTATCTATCGGGCACTGCGCTCTTTGTAGAACTGAAGCACAAAGAACAATGTGTCTGTAGTGCTTATTTCAGCTTGAATTGTTCATTGTTTGCTTATGCTAATGGTTATACAACCTCTGCAGATGGTCCTTGTGCCCCCCAAATTATGCAGGATCACATAATTCATTCCTACAGTTTGATACATGTATAGATCAGCAGATATTCACGTTGAGTACAAATACAAAACAAATAAATTGAAATTTTTATACCAAAACGCACATGACCAATTATAATTATTATTATTATGTTATTATTTATATAGCCCCAACAAATTCCGCAGCACTTTACAATGGATGGACGGACGAACAAGTAGTTGTAACCAGACAAGTTGGACACACAGAAACAGAGGGATTGAGGGCCCTGCTCAATGAGCTTACATGCTAGAGGGAGTGGGGTAAAATGACACAAAAGTTAAGGATAGTATTAGACTGACAGTTGCAAGAGAGGAATCAGTCGGGCGCTATTAACCGTTTAATTGATAAGTTTTTATGAAGAAGTGGGTTTTTAATGATTTTTTGAAGCCTCTCTGCCGCATTCATTATGGACTGTAATAGCGCAAGTTGGGAGCACGTAAGACCACTGAGAAGTGGATTACAGTAGTCAAGGCGAGAAAGGACAGTGGAATGGACCAACACCTTAGTCGCATCTGGCGTTAAGTAGGGTCGGATGCGCGCAATGTTTTGAGATGGAAGCGACAGGATTTGGCTATAGACTAAACATGAGGCATGAAGGAGAGGTCGGAGTCAAAGAGAACACCTAGACAGCGAGCCTACATGGTGGAGCTGATGGTAGCACCGTTGACTTGGAGGGAGACAGACACAGGAGTAACAACACTTGAGGGAGGAAAGACCAGAATTTCAGTTTTGGTCAAGTTTAGTTTAAGGAAGTGGACAGCCATTCAGTTATAAATAGGCAGTCAGAGACACTAATCAAGAGGAACAGGTAGAGATCAGGAGAGGACAGGTAGATTTGCGTGTCATCTGCATAGAAATGATATTGGAAGCCAAAGGAGCTAATGAGTTTACCAAGGGAAGCAGTATAGATAGAGAACAGTAGGGGACCAAGGACTGAACCTTGGGGGACACCAACAGAGAGGAGTTGGGGACAAGAAGCAGAGCCAGAGCACTGGCTAATTGGGAAACAGGGCAATTGCCCTCCCCGACCCCGAGACTCTCCCCTGCCGGCTAATGCAGGGCTGGCACTGTCCAAATGTTCCTTCACGGACCGTAGGGGAGATCATCACTATGCTGGCAGCCGGCAGGGGACGGAGGGTGAGGGAGGGAGGGAGGGAGGGAGAGAGGACCCGGGAGCTCAGCCTGCAGCTCCTCCGGGTCCTTCTATCACGAGCACAGAGCGTTTCCCCGGTTTCCAAAGCAACGCTCTGGATCTCGCGAGAGTGAACTCTCACCACTGGAACCACCAGGGATTCCCCACGGACTACCGGGGATCAAGAAATGTCCCCCCTCCTCCCTCAGTAAAGATAAGAAGAGAGGGGAGACATACATTTATTTTTATTTAATTTATGCACTTCGGGGTTAAGAATGCACAAGCAACTTACACACTAAATGGTAGTGAATTAGGGATAACCACACACGAGAAGGATTTGGGAATTGTTATAGACAACAAATTAGGCAGCAATATGCAATGTCAATCTGCAGTTGCTAAGGCCAGTAAGATTTTGTCATGTATGAATAGGGGCATAAATTCTCGGGATGAAAATATAATTTTGCCTCTTTATAAATCGCTGGTAAGACCACACCTTGAATATGCTGTGCAATTTTGGGTGCCTGTTCTAAAGAAGGATATCATGGCACTGGAGAGGGTCCAGAGATGAGCTACAAAATTGATAAAAAGGAATGGAGCATTTTAGTTATGAAGAAAGGTTAAAAAAATGAAATCTGTTTAGTTTGGAAAAACGGCGCCTGAGAGGGGATATGATAACTTTATACAAATATATTCGGGGCCAGTACAAACCTTTATCTGGAAATCTATTCATAAACAGGGCTATACAAAGGACACGAGGTCACACATTTAGGCTGTGTGGCGAAACCGACCTCGCCACTGGGCATTGGAGAAGACTGAGTGCCAGCCTCCTGCCATGTGACTATGGCCCCTGGGATGTATTGCCCTTTAAAGACATGATTGGGCATAATGGATTTGTGTTGTGCTGCTGCTGGCCTTTAAGAACCATCTGGGGACATACTGTGGAGTTACTGGGTGGCCACCATTTCATGTATCAAAGGCACATGGTGAGAACAATGGATGAAGCACATGGTGAGAACAATGGATGGCGACCATTTTAACTCACAGACACTGTTTGGACTTTTCAACACGGTGCCATCTCGCCAGTATTTGGTGCACAGAGACATCGTGCAGTGGTTTTGGACTATACAACAGGGGACACATTATACGGTAATTGTTTTTCATATAACCTGCATATGTTCTGTGGAATCTGCATTAAACTGTATCTTCCAAAGTACTGAACGGATCTGGGTGAATTTTGGATATGTGGTTCACCCAGATCCCCCGGCTCTGCGGATATACTTTTATGAGGTTATTGCATGTTTTGGGGTCCCTGTGATGTGTTTTATGATACTGTATTTCTCTGCCTGTGATAATTAGATTAACCATTGTGTTCAGTAATCATATCACAGGCAGAGGGGAGGATTTTGTGTGGAAGTGTCTATGTGTATTGTACGGATTGATTGGTTGTTCTGTAAAACCCTGTGGGCAGTACTAACTTTGTGGATTGGGAATAAAAGAGGCTGTATGTGCCAGTACAGTTAGTTCTGCTTGAAATCAAAACGAAGTGTCATCTCGTTATTGGGGGAATTGGATTGTATGCTGATTGCCAGGAGTGTAAGCTGATTGTATGCTTTTCCTGTTCAGCTGTTTACAGCATTCATATGCTTGAGAGCATTCGTATGCTTCTACGGTTCAGTGGTTGTGGTGTCTGCTGCAGTGCTTGGAGTCCTCAGGAAGCGCTAGGAGCATCCTTCAACGGAGGTACCCAGTCGGGGTGCCAGATGATCCGTTATAGGCTGGAAGAAAGGAGATTTCATCTAAGGCAAAGAAAAGTTTTTTTTACAGTAAGAACAATAAGGATATGGAATTCTCTGCCTGAAGAGGTGGTTTTGTCAGAGTCCATACAGATGTTTAAACTGAAATTGGATAAATACTTACTAAAACATAACATACAGGGATATAATTTCTAATTAGTGGGGTAATAGCTGTTTGATCCAAGGAAACATCTGACTGCTATTTTGGGGTCAAGAAGGAATTTTTTCCTAGTTTGTGGCAAAATTGGAAGCACTTCAGACCAGGTTTTTTTGCCTTCTTTTGGATCAACAGCAACAACATTTGTGAGGAAGGCTGAACTTGATGGACGCAAGTCTCTTTTCAGCCGTGTAACTATGTAACACACTGCTCACACACTCCACCCCCCATACACACACTACTCTGGGAGGGGGTCCCAGCACTCCTGGCACCATAATCACTACACAGAGCTGTAGTGGTTATTGTGCATGGATTATTTCTTTAAAAAATCTACAAGTGCCCCTCCCGAGATCAGGCTCTGGATCCGCCACTGTGCCAGAGAAAGAAACACTGAAAGAGCGCTGGGAGAGGTAGAAGGAGCACCAGGAGAGAGCAATATCTTGTAGACCGATATTGCGGAGGATGAGAAGAAGCTGTTGATGATCAACAGTGTCAAAAGCCGCAGAAAGGTCAAGGAGAATTAGGATGGAGTTGTGACCATGAGATTTTGCATCATTGGATACTTTAGTCAGTGCTGTTTCAACAGAGTGACGAGCACGGAAGCCAGACTGAAGCGGGTCTAGCAGAGAGATGGACTCGAGGAAGTCTGTCAATCTCACATACGCAACTCTTTCAAGCATCTTTGATGCAAAAGGCAGTAGCGAGATAAGACGGTAGTTGGACGGGGAGTTAGGGTCAAGGTTGGGCTTCTTTAGAATTGGGGTTACAGTTGCATGTTTGAAGGGTGATGGAAATATGCCAGAGGAGAAAGAGAGATTGAGTATTTTTGTGAGAGGTAGAGAAAGAGAAGAAGACAGAGTACGGATGAGATGTGAGGGAATTGTATCTAGGGAGCAGGAGGTGGGTCAGGAGGACTGGAGCAGAGCAGAAACTTCTCCGCTGTAGCGGGTGCGAATGAACATAGAACAGCTGAGGGAGTGAGGTTAGGGGAAGTATTGTAAGGGGAAGAAGAAAGATGAGAGATCTCTTCCCTGATTGTAGAGATCTTGTCAGTAAAGTGAGTTGCAAAGTCTGAGTTAAGTTAGTACGTGGAATGAGGAACAATAGGGTGAAGAAGAGAGTTAAATGTGTGAAATAGTCTTTTGGTTTCGTGGGAGAGTGTGGTTATGAGGGTATTGAAGTGTAGCGGAGATGCAATAATCCCCAGGTATCTCCGCTTATAATCCAAGTGAGGCTCAGGAACAAGTAAAATGTAAATCCATAGGCAAGGTCTCCAGCAGGCAAAATAACACAGCAATATCCCACAGCAATCCACAGTTTCAGGAGCAGAACTGAAATCTTTTAATCCACACTGTCCTTTTAAAGCATGCTCCCATGCAAGGGAGGGATTTACAATCATTAATACAGTAGCCAATCCTGTCCTGGTAACCTCCCACACATCTCCTCCCCTCAGCCTGCATCATAATCCCCTTATCCAGTCTAGCAATTCCCCCCGTTTCTGGATGTACCCCTAAACGTAGGGGTACCCCTTTAAATCCTACATCCCCTGATAGCCCTGATCTGGGTGAACAACATATCCAAAAATCACCCAGATCAGACCAAGGGTTCGGGAAATGTATGGAGGGAATAAAATGACTGAGATAGCCGAATGCGGTTCCATGCGAATGGGCCCTGCGGTCGGTCCTGGAATAAGGGAACAAACTGCACGAAAGCCTCTAGCTATAGAGGCTAGGGAGGGTTCGCCTGAATCCCCTCGTTCGGTTCTTTCTATCTACCGAACGAGGGGCCGTTCGGTAGTTAGGAACCGAACGGACTGGGCTTGTGGAGGATTCAGCGGTGTTTGCCTAGTCGAGTGTCCGATTTGAGTTCCAGACACTCGACGGCAAAACACCGCTGTTCGGGAGTTTTAAAATGGCCGCCGCCACGTGTTTGTTTGTCGAATGGCGGCCACCCCCAAGAACAAAGGACGGCTACTTCCCTTGTCAATTACCCGTTTCGCAACAATGTTGCAACGGGTAATTGAGAACACTTTTCACACAGGGGAGGTCTGACTGTTCGGTAGTTTCATTCGAACAAACTAAGGGAATAAAACCACCTTACACTCAGACGAATCCAATACATTTACACATAAAACTTAGCCATTTCACACGAATACATTCCCTTATTGCAAAGACATTTACCAAATAGACGAATACAGTTTAAACATAATGTAAGTCCCAGGGCAGCTCGTGGCCTTCCGCTACATGAAGTAATTTACTTTTGCAGAGGAAAGAGCCAAGCTGTATGAGCGCAGCAGAAATTTATAGTGGAGAAAGTCAGATGCACAGTGAAACTTTCTCCAACAGCGTTCAGCAGTTCTGGAGCATTTTTTGAGATATCGAATCAGCTATGGATTGAGACGGGCAGGGGAGATCTCAGGATCTACCCTGTCGGCTCATGCAGAGCCCGCGCTCTCTAAGCCTGCATGGGCTGGTGGGGAGATCAAAGATCTCCCTTAATGGCCCACAGCAGCATGGAGGGAGGCAGGAGAGGACCCGGGGAGCTCTAGCCAGCAGCTCCGCTGTGTTCCTCTCACGAGATCTGAGCAGGCTAGAGTTCACTCTACACTGGACCACCAGGGATGGCACATGGCAGCAAGGATCCCCCCTCCCTACATAATGTAAGAAGGGAGGGGGGGATATTTACTAATCTGCCCCCACCTCCACTCCTACAATCCCTCCAAACATACAGCACACACACAGCACACACACACATACAGCACCCTCACACATACAGCACACACACACATACAGCACCCTCACACAGCACACAAGCTGCACCCTCACACACACAGCACAAAAACAGCACCTTCACAAACACACACACACACACACACACACATAACCCTTACAAACACACATCACCCTCACACACAGCACACTAACAGCACCCTCACAAACACATGACACCCACACACAGCACACACACATCACACAAACAGCATCCTCACACACTAACAGGACCCTAACAAACACACACACAAACATCCTCACACACACACAGCACACTACCAGCACCCTCACACACAAACACACACACACATAACCCTTACAGACACACAGCACCCTCACACACAGCACACTCACACACACACACACATCACACAAACAGCATCCTCACACACTAACAGGACCCTAACAAACACACACACAAACATCCTCACACACAGCACACTACCAGCACCCTCACACACAAACACACACACACAAACACCCTCACACACACACAGCACACTACCAGCACCCTCACACACAGCACACAAACAGCACCCTCACACACAAACACACACCCTCACACACACACACAGCACACTACCAGCACCCTCACACACAGCACACAAACAGCACCCTCACACACAAACAGTACACTAACAGCATCCTCACAACCACAAACACCCTCACCCACATAACACACTACCAGCACACTCACACACTTATCACACTAACAACACTCTCACACACAGCACCCTTGCACACACACACACAGCACCCTTACACACAAAGCACCCTCACACAGCACACTAACAGCACACACACACACAGCACCCTTACACACACACACAGCACCCTTACACACACAGCACCCTCACACCACCCTCACACAGCACACACACACACATACATACATATACACGCGGTGTGTGTTTGTGCTTTAGGGTGCACACCCTAATGCAATTGGCTGCGCATGTCTATGGAGGAGAAGGTGGAATTGTTAAAGGAGGTTGCAGAGCTAGGACAGGTGAGGTTTGAGATAGGTAAAAGGAGAGTTTGGAGATTGGTGGAGAAATGCTCTAGGTCAAGACATTGGAGGTTTCTGTGAGATTGATGTTCAGATGATGGTGTCAATTTGTGATGGGATTCCAGCATGGTCAAAATTTAGTAGGCCGAAATCTCCACATGGCATATGCTAATTAGTATCTGATTACAAACAGTTGGATGAGTCATCGGTGTACTGAGCATGTGCAGGAATGCAGGAACTGAAATCACATTCCTTTCTCCTTTGTTTCGGATGAGCCATGTGGTCTGCCCATATAAGGTGATCCTGAATATCCTGTGTGCTGATTGGTCTGAGGAATATAGGAGGGGTTATACTGTATGGGAGGGGATATGCTGTTAATAAAAGTCCCAAGCACCATGCTTTCGGTCTCTCAGATATTTTTGGAACAGGAGTTCGTCTGAGACCCGATCGGTGTGTAAATAAAAGACCTGTTACTTCCTGAAGACTTGTGTCCATATCTCTATGTGTGGCTTCTGCGGTTTGTTCCTGTTATTCCTCCGGTAACAAATTGGGTCTTGGGCTCTTCCAATTGGTTTATTACATAAAGTGTGAATTGTCGAGAATTCAAAGCGGATTTAAAATTTAGGGCAAAAAAGACAAACTGAAAATGTAGTTTACGGTAGCTCAATCACCCCCCATGCTCACCCAAATGCTCAAAAAGACTATGCTGTGCTGTAACACCCATCACTCTTAGCCAGATGTTGGAAGTTGACGTCACCGTATCTTGAATGTAACTGTCCACTAATTATAACACTAGCAGTTACATTGCAAACAGAGCTGTGATGGTTCTGTAATAAGCAGTGTAGCTGAAATGGCCACCACAACTTAAACAAGGTACATTATGCTCCATAGTTTGGATGGGATGAATCAGATGGGCAATACAGCCACATGATGGGGTGACCTTTAGCCATACTGAGTTTTCTGTTGCCCTCAGGCTAGACAGCGCAGTGCATGGCTTATCAGAAATCTGATTTTGACCATAAAACAGAATGTGGCATTTTATCTCAGAGACATGGCCAGATTAACATAGGGGCTGATGGAGCTGCAGCTCCAGGCCCAGGCCCAGGCCCATTGATTTCAAAAATATAGATTTTTTTTTTTTTTTACACACACACTACTCTTAGGGTTGCCAGGTATTTCTCATGTATTTCTTATGGTTGACAGGTATTTCTCAGAAGTATTTCTCAGGTATTTGAGGCTGGGCAACTTTGAGACCTGGTATCTCAGTATGTCTCCCAGTGTCCCTGGTGTCTCTCAATGTCCGTAGTGTGCCAGTGTCCCTAGTGTCTCAGTATTTCCTAGTCTCCCAAAGTCCCCTAGTCTCCAAGTGTCTTAGTGTTCCAATGTCTCCCAGTGTCCCCATGTCTCCTAGTTTCTCAGTGTCCCCTGGTATAAAAGAACAAAAAATCTCAGGCACTCACTGTGATAGATTTAAGCAGGTTTATTGGACACCGCAACGTTTCGACCTGTACCCAGATCTTTATCAAGTCTCCAGTATCCCCTATGTATCACAGTGTCTCAGTGCCCCATGTCTCCCAGTGTCCCCTCGTGTCTCAAAGTCACCTAGTGTCCCCATTTCTCCATGTCTCCCAGTGTCCCCAGGTTTCCCAGTGTTCCCTAGTATCTCAGTGTCCCCATGTCTCCCAGTGTCCCCTCGTGTCTCAAAGTCACCTAGTGTCCCCATTTCTTCATGTCCCCCAGTGTCCCCAAGAGTCTCAGTGTCCCCAGGTCTCCCAGTGTTCCCTAGTATCTCAGTGACCTCATGTCTCCCAGTGTCCCAATGTCTCTCAATGTCTGCTAGTGTCCTAATGACATGGGAACACAGACACTAAGGGATTGGGAGACATGGGGACACAGACATGCCCCTTTTTGTGTATGTTCTCCCCTTTTGGCAGTTCTGGTTATGTGATTAGTGTCAGTGGCCCACCCTTTTACCCCATCCATATACTTCCTGCTTTAATGGACAGTGCTGTTAGGGGGGTTTACTTGAAAGATAAAAGTGTGAGATTAGCACAGAGTATGTGTTTCTATGAGTTTCCCTCCAGCACTATCCCCATCAGATACACGACGCTTGGGAGGTAGGACTGTTTTAGTGTTTTTGGTCAATAAGATTTTGTAACAAGGCCCATCATAATTGACAGCACCAGGCTCACTGGGCTCTTAATCTGGCCCTGCTCAGAGACTGATTAGTTGGCACTAAATGATGTATACAGAAAAATACCTGTCTTTGAAACGTGTGCCAATTCCAGACACTATTCACATAACCAGAGGCAACATCATTTAACACGCCTGCCGCATGGCCCAAGTATTTGTTTACAAAGTGATGCAGTGCAACATATAAAGTGTAGCCAACATCGAATAATATGAATCACATTGCATTTCTTTCAAGTTAATTGTATTCCGTTCTCCTTAGAAATCGCACCAGAAGGAGAGATATGAGGCCATCTTCACAGTGAGCAGAAATGGGGGGTAGGGGAGGTCTGTGGGGGGATTTAGAAAATCTCAATGCACTTGGAAAAGGAAAGGAGGGGTATCTGAAAGCATATTTATAAAGTGGGTGATAGAAGGAGGGAGGGGTGTAAAGAATGTGTTAAAGACAGAGAGAGATTGCATGCATACTGAATGTGCAACAAATGTTCAATTTATGGGGACAAAGCAGAGATATAACAACCTGGTGGACATTGGAAAGCTGAGATATAACGATCTGGTGGGCAGAGAGACATTGGAAAGCTGAGATATTTTTGTAAATGAAGAGAAATTACATGAAAATTGACAGAGAAACTGAATGCTAGCAGAGGGGTGATTAATATACAAAATATACGTCGGGAAAGACACCCAGCCAAATGCTCCATCCCTGGGATACAGGACGAGGAAAACAGGTGTACAAGATGGTAACTGTGAGGAAAAGATAAGACTTCTAGGCAGGGCCGTCTTTAATACTGATTGGACCCTGGGCAGGTATTTGATTGGGGCCCCTTGACCTAGCCCTTCCCCTTCCTAGCATGCAATCACGCCATCAACGCCCACATAATAATAAAAAAAACAAAAAAAAAACAACTTAGCCCTCTCATTTCTTACTGAGAATACACACACTAACACACATACAGATGCAAACACTGACATACATAGAGATGCACACATACACAGCTACAGACATACATAGATAGATACACAGACACACAAGTGCATACATAGACACACATGCAGATACACACTGAAACACCTACATACACAGATACACTCACAAACAAACACACTGACATACATGCAGATAGACACAATAACATACAGATACATACACAGACCCACACAAGGATACACAGATACACACAGATACATACACTGACACATGTACAGATACACAGACACACATGCAGGTACACATACACACAGAATGATACACATTTGAATACACAGAATGACACTCACACAGACACAAACACAGAAACACATACAGATAAACGCATGCATATACAAAGACATGCAGACACACATACAAACATATACACATACAAACATATATACATATAGACATAGAAACATAGAAACATAGAATGTGACGGCAGATAAGAACCATTCGGTCCATCTAGTCTGCCCAATTTTCTAAATACTTTCATTAGTCCCTGGCCTTATCTTATAGTTAGGATAGCCTTATGCCTATCCCATGCATGCTTAAACTCCTTTACTGTGTTAACCTCTACCACTTCAGCTGGAAGGCTATTCCATGCATCCACTACCCTCTCAGTAAAGTAATACTTCCTGATGTTATTTTTAAACCTTTGCTCCTCTAATTTAAGACTATGTCCTCTTGTTGTGGTAGTTTTTCTTCTTTTAAATATAGGCTCCTCCTTTACACATACACATATACAAACAGACACACAGATACACATATATACAAAGACACAGGTATAGATACACAGACACCATCACAGGGGACCAAGTCACACTCTCAAAGCGGCCGGGCCCCTGAAAATCTATTGCCATCGGGTGGCCCTTAGAGCATTGGCCACCCGATGAGCCTCCACATTGCGCCACACGCACAACACGGAGGACGGAGAGCTAAAGCGGCAGCTGCTTTCGGCCCCCTAAGACTGACTGGGCCCGGGGCAGCTGCCCCGTTTGCCCCGTGTTAAAGATGGCCCTGCTTCTAGGATCAAGTAAGAGAGAACTATACCGTCCTCTCCATACCAGAGGGAGTAAAATCACAATCTGGAACTCACAGATGCATGTTGCTAGTCCTACAAACTACTAATATGTCGCAGGAAGCTAGTCTTACAAACAACTAATAGGTCACATTAAGCTAGTCCTACAAACTACTAATAGGACGCAGGAAGCTAGTCCTACAAACTACTAATAGGTCGCAGGAAGCCAGTCCTACAAACAAATAATAGGTCGCAGGAAGCTAGTCCTACAAACTACTAATAGGACGCAGGAAGCTATTCCTACAAACTACTAATAGGACGCAGGAAGCCAGTCCTACAAACTACTAATAGGTCGCAGGAAGCCAGTCCTACAAACTACTAATAGGTCGCAGGAAGCTAGTCCTACAAACTACTAATAGGTCGCAGGAAGCTAGTCCTACAAACTACTAATAGGTCGCAGGAAGCTAGTCCTACAAACTACTAATAGGTCGCAGGAAGCTAGTCCTACAAACTACTAATAGGACGCAGGAAGCTAGTCCTACAAACTACTAATAGGACGCAGGAAGCCAGTCCTACAAACTACTAATAGGACGCAGGAAGCTAGTCCTACAAACTACTAATAGGACGCAGGAAGCTAGTCCTACAAACTACTAATAGGACGCAGGAAGCTAGTCCTACAAACTACTAATAGGTGCAGGAAGCCAGTCAGGAAGCTACAAACTACTAATAGGTCGCAGGAAGCTAGTCCTACAAACTACTAATAGGATGCAGGAAGGTCGCAGGAAGCTAGTCCTACAAACTACTAATAGGTCGCAGGAAGCCAGTCCTACAAACTACTAATAGGACGCAGGAAGCTAGTCCTAGAAACTACTAATAGGACGCAGGAAGCCAGTCCTACAAACTACTAATAGGACGCAGGAAGCTAGTCCTAGAAACTACTAATAGGTCGCAGGAAGCCAGTCCTACAAACTACTAACTAACGCAGGAAAGTCCTACAAACTACTAATAGGTCGCAGGAAAGTACAAACTACTAGTCCTACAAACTACTAATAGGACGCAGGAAGCTAGTCCTACAAACTACTAATAGGACGCAGGAAGCCAGTCCTACAAACTACTAATAGGACGCAGGAAGCTAGTCCTACAAACTACTAATAGGACGCAGGAAGCTAGTCCTACAAACTACTAATAGGACGCAGGAAGCTAGTCCTACAAACTACTAATAGGACGCAGGAAGCTAGTCCTACAAACTACTAATAGGTCGCAGGAAGCCAGTCCTACAAACTACTAATAGGTCGCAGGAAGCTAGTCCTACAAACTACTAATAGGTCGCACAAAGCCAGTCCTACAAACTACTAATAGGACGCAGGAAGCTAGTCCTAGAAACTACTAATAGGTCGCAGGAAGCCAGTCCTACAAACTAATACTACTACGCAGGAAACTAATTCAATAAACTGGCAAGAACCTACAAAGTACTAATAGGACCCAGTAAGCTAGTCCTACAAACTACTAATAGGTCGCAGGAAGCTAGTCCTACAAACTACTAATAGGACGCAGGAAGCTAGTCCTACAAACTACTAATAGGACGCAGGAAGCTAGTCCTACAAACTACTAATAGGACGCAGGAAGCTAGTCCTACAAACTACTAATAGGACGCAGGAAGCTAGTCCTACAAACTACTAATAGGTTGCAGGAAGCTAGTCCTACAAACTACTAATAGGACGCAGGAAGCTAGTCCTACAAACTACTAATAGGACGCAGGAAGCTAGTCCTACAAACTACTAATAGGATGCAGGAAGCCAGTCCTACAAACTACTAATAGGTCGCAGGAAGCCAGTCCTACAAACTACTAATAGGTCGCAGGAAGCTAGTCCTACAAACTACTAATAGGTCGCAGGAAGCCAGTCCTACAAACTACTAATAGGGCCTTGGGAAGCTAGTCTACAAGCGCTACTAATAGGACGACTGGTCACAAACTACTAATAGGGCGCAGGAAGCCAGTCCTACAAACTATAACCAAATTACTTAGAAGCCAGTCCACCACAAACTACTAATAGGTACTTGAGGAAGCTAGTCACAAACTACTAGCCAGGTACATGAGGAAGCTAGTCCTACAAACTACTAATAGGTCGCAGGAAGCTAGTCCTACAAACTACTAATAGGACGCAGGAAGCTAGTCCTACAAACTACTAATAGGACGCAGGAAGCTAGTCCTACAAACTACTAATAGGACGCAGGAAGCTAGTCCTACAAACTACTAATAGGTCGCAGGAAGCCAGTCCTACAAACTACTAATAGGAAGCAGGAAGCTAGTCCTAGAAACTATTAATAGGACGCAGGAAGCCAGTCCTACAAACTACTAATAGGAAGCAGGAAGCTAGTCCTAGAAACTACTAATAGGTCGCAGGAAGCCAGTCCTACAAACTAATACTACTACGCAGGAAACTAATTCAATAAACTGGCAAGAACCTACAAAGTACTAATAGGACCCAGTAAGCTAGTTGTAATACTTATTTTGTAATATTTCTTTAATTGGAACTCAACTGCAGCATTTCTTGGTTGCAACAACAATAAGGTTCACCTCCTTTTATATTGGTATGAAACAATGGTCACTGTACCTTTAAATATCCATGAAGGTAAATTAGGCTTTGTAGCAATCCCTTATGAGTAAGAGGAATAATTAGACAAAGTGACACTTTAGTGAGTTTTAGATACTGTGTAATATAAATAATAGGAATTGACTTGTTTGGTAAAAGTATTACTTAACTTAAAGGCAGTTCTGGTACTGGAAGGGTTAATTCACCCAATGAAGGAGAAATTAGAAGTCCGTTTCAACAAGCTGAGAACTAGGAGTGGAGAGTGGGGAAGTCTGTTTTAACAAGCCGAGGTCTGGGAGTGGAGAAGGTAGAATTCAGAGTTACAAGCCGAGGTCTAGGAGTGGAGAAGGTAGAAATCCGTTTACAAGCCGAGGTCGAGAAGTGGAGAAGGTAGAAATCCGTTTACTAGCCGAGGTATAGAAGTGGAGCAGGTAGAAATCCGTTTACAAGCCGAGGTCGAGAAGTGGAGAAGGTAGAAATCCGTTTACTAGCCGAGGTATAGAAGTGGAGCAGGTAGGATCAAAAGTAGAGCATCTGATCTTCATGCAGCACCTGTGCGAATAATCCAGCCCTTTGAATCTGGCGCGGTCCTCCTAAGTATCGTGGAGGGACCGCGTCAGAGAAAGGGGCGGGCTGAGCGCCGTGAACCCGGAAGTGGGTTCCGGCGATGAATGCCATGCTATACCTGACAGTACCCCCTTCCCATGGGGCATCCTCTGGGTGCACTATTTCGGTTTGGAGGGGTAGCGTTTGTGAAAGGCAGTAACTAACCTCCTAGCATGTACATTAGATGAATCTTCCCAAGTGTCTTCATCAACTCCATAACCTTTCCATCTGATAAGGTATTGTAAAGAGCCACGGTGGACACGAGAATCCAAAATTTTGTGAATTTCATATTCTTCTTCACCTTGGACAATGATAGGTTCAGGAGTTGTTACTATTTCCCTATAAAAAGGATCAGGGATGTGTGGTTTAAGTAAGGAGACATGGAATACTGGATGAAGTTTAAAACTTGGAGGAAGTTTTAGTTTAACAACGTTATCATTAATGATAGTAATTACTTGAAAGGGACCAAGAAAAGAGAGCTCAATTTCTTTGAAGGACGGCTTGTGGTAATATTCCTTGAAGAGAGCCAGACAAGATCCCCTACCTTGTAAGGAGGGGGAATTCTTCTATTATTGTCAAAAAACTTTTTCTGGTTATTTTGGGCGAGTTGAAGATTCTCCCGTAATTTGAGAAATAGAGAAGACATAAATTCGTTTTTTTGATGTAACAGTAGGATTGGATGAAGTAATGGTTTGGATGGGGAATGAAGACGGATGAAAACCATAGTTGGAGAAGAAAGGAGTCATTTTCGTACTAGAATGAATGGTATTATTGTAAGAAAATTCGGCCATAGGTAACCATGTGGTCCAGTCATCTTGGAGGAATGAACAATAACATCGAAGATATTGTTCCAAACATTGATTAACCCTTTCTGTTTGCCCATTAGTTTGGGGATGATAAGCGGAAGAGAGTTTGCGTTGAATTTGAAGGGAGAGACACATCTCTTTCCAGAATTTGGAGGTAAATTGTGTCCCCTATCAGAAATAATTTCTTCAGGAAGACCATGAAGTTTCACAATATTGTCAATAAAGACCTTAGACAATTCTACAGAGGAGGGTAATTTTTTTAAAGAAATGAAATGGGACATTTTTGTGAAGCGATCCACAACGACAAGAATAGTGGTGAAATGTTGAGAAGGTGGAAGATCAACGATAAAATCCATAGAAATGGATTGCCAAGGGTTTTCTGGAATAGGTAAGTTAAGTAGTAATCCAAAAGGTTGATTATGTTCTGGTTTAGACCTTTGACAGATAGGACATGTTTTGACATATAATGCAATGGTTCTATCCTGGCGAGGCCACCAGTAATATCGTGAAGTTAGTTCAAGTGTTTTCTTTATTCCAGGATGTCCAGCTAGGGGGGAATCATGAACCATCTTAAGTAATTTATTCCTAAGAATGGGAGGAATATAAATTCTATTTTTAAAATAAAATAGACCATCCTTTTTTGTTAGTATAGGTGTTTTGGGAAGTTCAAAATCCTTCTGATTCAAATTCTTTATGTCATCATGAAGAGAAGAGAGGATTCCTATTATTTTGGTAGAAGGATAATCATCAGTAGTAGTTTTAGAAGGAATTCGAGAAAGAGCGTCAGCCTTTTTATTTCTATTTCCAGGTTTGTATATTAATTGGAAGTTAAATCGGTTAAAAAATAGGTTCCATCTAACTTGTCTAGCTGTAAGGGTTTTGTTAGTATAGAGATATTCAAGATTTTTATGGTCAGTATAAACTATTATAGGTTGTTTTGTATCTTCTAGAAGATGACGCCAATTTTCGAAGGCAGCTTTAACACTTAATAATTCTTTTTCACCAATAGGATAATTTTTTTCAGCAGAGCTCAAGGATCTTGAAAAGAAGGCAACTGGATGAAGTGGATCTTGTGGAGTCTTTTGTTGAGAAAGAACTGCTCCGATGGCTGCATCTGATGCATCAACTTCAAGAACATATAGGAATGTTGGATTAGGTAGTTGTAGAATAGGTGCAGTTGTAAATCTTTTTTTAAATTCGTCGAAGGCTGTTTGAGCATCTTTATTCCAATTAAAAGGACGTTTACTACTGTTGAGGAGGTTAAGAGGATGTGATACATCCGAATAGTTTCTAATAAATTTTCTATAGGAGTTTGCACGTTGTAATTCTTTTGTAGTAGTAGGAGCAGGCCAATCAATAATACATTTGATTTTGGAATTATCCATCTTCAAAGAATGTGGTGAAATAATGTATCCTAGAAAAGAGAATTCAGTAACCTCAAAAAGGCATTTTTCTGGTTTAGCGTATAATTTATGAGTTCTCAGTCTAGATAGAACCCATCTAACATGTTTCCTATGTTCATCCAAATTGTTAGAATATATTAAGATATCATCTAAGTAGATAATAACACATACATCCAGAAGATCTCTAAAGATATCATTGATAAAATGTTGAAATGTTGCAGGGACATTACAGAGCCCGAAAGGCATCACTAGATATTCGTAGAGACCATATCTTGTCCGGAAGGCGGTTTTCCATTCATCATCCTGTTTTATTCTAATGAGGTTATAAGCGCCTCGAAGGTCGAGTTTAGTGAATATAGTTGCAGTTCTTAACCTTTCAATTAATTCATTTATTAGTGGAAGAGGATAACGATTTTTAATAGTTATTTTATTTAAGGCTCTGTAATCTATAATAGGACGGATGGTTTTGTCTTTATTCTTCACAAAGAAAATACTAGAAGCAGCAGGAGAGGTCGAGGGTCTGATGAACCCTTTGCGTAAATTTTCATTAAGATATTCTTTTAAAATTTCTAATTCCTTTTCAGAGAGTGGATAAATATGACCGTAAGGAATAGGAGCTCCGGGTATGAGATCTATTGGGCAATCATATAGCCGATGAGGAGGAAGTGTTTCCGCTTCTTTTTTACAAAAGACATCTGCAAAGTCGGAGTAGAATGGAGGTATAACTGGTTCTACAGTAGTTTGGAGAATAGGAATGTGTTGTAAGCACGTTTTTTTACAGAAATCAGAAGCAAAGGAGATGGAGAAGGGAGACCACTTAATTAAAGGATCATGGTTTTTTAACAAATTAATTCCTAGAATGACGGGATAAAGTGGAGATTTAATAATATCAAATGTAATGAATTCGAAATGTACGTTGTTGGTAATCATTCTTAGAGGGATTGTCTCATCTTTGATGGGTCCTGAGGATATAAATGAACCGCCAATAACTCTGATTGGAATAAAGTTAGTTTTTTGAACACAAGGAATTTTATTTTTTGAAACAAAAGAAAAATCAAGAAAAGTTCCATTAGCACCAGAATCAATGATGGCCTCAGTCACGATTCTTTTTGTATCCCACTGTAATAAGAGAGATATAGAAAAATAAGTAGATGCTTTTCTTTTTTGAAAAACGTTCAATATAGAGGTAGATGAATGAAGCTTACCACCTTTTGAATTTTTCAGTAGAGGACATTCGGAAATTAGATGTTCATTCGAAGCACAATACATACATAAGTTTAGTTGTCTCCTTCTCATTCTTTCTTCAGAAGTAAGAGGACTTTTTATTATACCTACTTCCATAGGTTCAGTTTGTGGAGGAATTTTTTCAGGTAGTTTTAGAGTAGTGAAAGGTTTTCTCCAGGTAGAATTAGTAAGAACCCTCTCAGCTTTTCTTTCTCTTAGACGTCTATCAATACTGATAGACAGTTGAATCAATGCATTTAAGGTAGGAGGAAGTTCTGTACGAGAGAGTTCATCTTTCACAGCTTCAGATAATCCGAGACGGATTTGATTGCGTAAAGTAATGTCATTCCATTGGGTTTCTGTAGCCCATCTTTTGAATTCTGCAATATAATCTTCAACAGGTCTATTCTTTTGGTGTAATGTTTTGATGGTTAAATCAGCAGTAGTTTGTTTAAAAGGATCTTCATATAATAAAGACATAGCTTCAAAGAACTCATCCAATGAATCTAATATGGGATCATCATTTTCCAAAAAGGAATGGGCCCAGGCCATAGGTTCACCTCTTAAAAAAGAGATCACTGAACAGACTTTGGATCTTTCGGTGAGATAAGATCTAGGTTTTAAAGCTATTAGTAGTTTGCAAGAATTCAAAAACTCTCTGTACTTTGTTCTATCTCCATAAAATTTTTCTGGATTACAGACAGCAGGATCACCAGCCGATTGAAGAGCGGCATGAGGAAGATGACCTTGAATGTCTCTAACATAAGTTAATATTCTCTCATTTGTAATTTGCAGTTCCTGTAACCCTTGAGCAATCGTATCCACTCTATTGGTTAGGGCAGAAACTTGAGAGTTAATATCTGCTGGTTCCATTGAATATAGGCTGGATTATTCTGTAATATTTATTTTGTAATATTTCTTTAATTGGAACTCAACTGCAGCATTTCTTGGTTGCAACAACAATAAGGTTCACCTCCTTTTATATTGGTATGAAACAATGGTCACTGTACCTTTAAATATCCATGAAGGTAAATTAGGCTTTGTAGCAATCCCTTATGAGTAAGAGGAGTAATTAGACAAAGTGACACTTTAGTGAGTTTTAGATACTGTGTAATATAAATAATAGGAATTGACTTGTTTGGTAAAAGTATTACTTAACTTAAAGGCAGTTCTGGTACTGGAAGGGTTAATTCACCCAATGAAGGAGAAATTAGAAGTCCGTTTCAACAAGCTGAGAACTAGGAGTGGAGAGTGGGGAAGTCTGTTTTAACAAGCCGAGGTCTGGGAGTGGAGAAGGTAGAATTCAGAGTTACAAGCCGAGGTCTAGGAGTGGAGAAGGTAGAAATCCGTTTACAAGCCGAGGTCGAGAAGTGGAGAAAGTAGAAATCCGTTTACTAGCCGAGGTATAGAAGTGGAGCAGGTAGAAATCCGTTTACAAGCCGAGGTCGAGAAGTGGAGAAGGTAGAAATCCGTTTACTAGCCGAGGTATAGAAGTGGAGCAGGTAGGATCAAAAGTAGAGCATCTGATCTTCATGCAGCACCTGTGCGAATAATCCAGCCCTTTGAATCTGGCGCGGTCCTCCTAAGTATCGTGGAGGGACCGCGTCAGAGAAAGGGGCGGGGCTGAGCGCCGTGAACCCGGAAGTGGGTTCCGGTGATGAATTACATGCCATGCTATACCTGACACTAGTCCTACAAACTACGAATAGGACGCAGGAAGCAATTCCTACAAACTACTAATACTACTAATAGGATCTCTAAGTGAGCAGACTGATGGTCTCTCATTGAGCGAGCTGACTGTCTCTCAGTGAGGGAGCTGACTGTCTCTCAGTGAGGGAGCTCACGCTCACTGAGAGAGCTGACTGTCTCTCAGTGAGGGAGCTGACTGTCTCTCCCCCTCTAAATCCCAGCACCCCCCTCTCATTGACGCTGCCAGTTTGGTGACTCCGGAGTCCGGCCTCTGGAATACCTAAACTGCGCCATCCGCACCCTGTCCCAAATCTGATCCTCCCGCTACTTCTGAAATCCTGTGAAGGTGGAGCACGTCGATGTCACGTTGGAATGTGACGTGGCGTTGCGTGCCTCTATGCACCTCGAGGAACTCCACTGTCCAGTCGCAGCCAATGCAACACTGACCAACACACACTCACTGACAGACACACACACACACTGACAGACATACTCACTGACAAACACACACACACACACTGTCAGACACACACACACACACACAGACACACCCAGACAGACACTTTCACTGACAAACACAGACACTCACTGATAGACACAGACACACACACACATTTACACATTCTTGCACACACATCATTTTCTCTATTGCTCCCTACCTTTGGGAGCCGATGTGGGGCCTCTCCCAGGGGTCCAGTGGGGATCTTCTATCTGCTCCTCACTGCTCCATGGGCGCCGGAATATGACATCATATTCCGGCGCCCGGCTTCACTACAGACGGCGTGCACGAGGGAGCAGTGAGGAGCAGAAGACTGAGCTCCCTCGCAGCATCCACCTTCCTCTCCTCCCCGAGCCGGGTATATTTTAGCAGAGTAGGCACCTGCAATGTGGGAAAAGCAGGTGCCTACTCTACTTCAACACAAAGCATCTGCTCGCGGCTTGCCGGGCCACAAAGATGTCCATCGTGGGTCGCATGTGGCCTGCAGGCCGCGAGTTTGACTTGCTTGGTCTACACTTTGCATACTACAGTTCCACGGTACACAGATTTATATGGCTGAGCTGACAACATGCTACTATAATGTCCTGTATAAGAAGTTAAGCAGATTGAAAGGTATTATCTGTTAACTCACTTTGACAGATGCAATGAAAATTAAGCCATTTGGATCACTTAGGTTCCAGAGGGAGAGAAAAAGGTTTCTGAACCTTTCCCATTCAGGAAAAACACAATGACTGATTTAATGATTTTCCAAAGAATCCAGTAATATTGTGGAATCAGGAGGTAGGACCTGTAACCACAAAGCAGCCTTAATGCATACATCCTTACCCTCTGCTGTATCGACAAAGGGAAGCCCACTCCAATAC
Organism: Pelobates cultripes; assembly: GCA_933207985.1. NCBI lineage: Eukaryota > Metazoa > Chordata > Amphibia > Anura > Pelobatidae > Pelobates > Pelobates cultripes. Next base: position 122,157,215 of record OW240923.1, on the reverse strand, counting down.
ATAATGCATCAATGGAAGTAAAGAGAACGTAAATTGTTCCATTGTTTATAAAGATCCAGCCCTCTCTAAAGATTTACTTTGGTGTAATGTTTTCCAGTTTACTAATGGCAATTACTCGTTAAATGCTCCTGCTGCTATAGGAACCTGCAATGCAGTGTTTTATAATGTTTCCTTAACCCCTCTGGCCATAAAACCTTTTAAACAGAGCATCTAATCTCTGTATAGTATGTCTATATATGTTTTATCCCAGATTAAATTCCCATAATACGTTTTTATGTAGTCGTTTTTATAGTGTAGACGCACTGTTTGAGGTTCTATCTATTCTGTATCTTAGCGTTCTGAATTAGAACTCAACAAGAGGAACAATTATATCAAACGTTTCACATTTGCAAACATTATTCAGTCAATCAATAGGTTAAGTAATTGTAATTTCAGCCTGCTGTGTTAGTTATGGCACAGTCCCCTCTTTAGATGTCAAGCAGTTTTAGTATTTTATGACAACTTGCCTGGGTTCTGCTGGGAACCCACCCTAGCCATCCAAATAGTGGGTTTTCACTATAGTGTCAGGAATACATGTTTGTGTTCCTGACCCTACAGTGATTCTTTAAAAAGACACTCTAGGCACCCAAACCACTTCTGCCCATTGGAGTGGTCTGGGTGCCAACTCCCACTACTCTTAACCCTGCAAGTGTAATTATTGCAGTTTTTTTTTATAAACTGCAATAATTACATTGCAGGGTTAACTCCACCTCTAGTGGCTGTCTACCAGACAGCCACTAGAGGGCACTTCCTGGTTTCTAGCACCGGAAACCTGTGCTAGAGCGTTGCTGGACGTCCTCACGCTATGTGAGGACCTCCAGCGTCGCTCATTTCCCCATATGAACGCATTGAAAAGCATTTTCAATGCTTTCCTATGGGGAGCTCTAATGCGCAGGTAAAATAGCAGGAAGCACCTCTATTGGCTGTAGACCATGTTTTCAGGGACACATATTGATAGGAAGCACATGCACAGGGTTGCCCTGCAGTATGTACAATTCAGAAGAAGGTGTATAAGATTAATAATTAGGCAATGAAGAATCCTACAGAATATGCATTATACCCTTTTCACGTGTTTTCATAAATATGACAAAATGACGTGTCCACGAAAACATGGCGAATATTGGCTACTATAATTGCTTACTCTAACAAAGAGCGCATTAAAACTCAAACAGTCATTGCAAACCAACAGATAACACGTGTAATTACGTAAACAATACAAAAAAACAGACAATTACATCAAGAACATGTCAATCGAGGGTCAAATTCAACAGCGGACACATTTTGTCAAAGACAATGAAGCAACACAATATGATTGGGTTTAGTAAGAAAGTTACACATTTCCCATCTCTGACCTATTGCCCTGAAAGCTTTTACAGCGTCTGTTGGGTGACCCATAAAACGAAAGAGTCAGGAGGTTAGCACAGTGACCCTGCCGAGATAGGAAACAATTCTTCAGGTCACCAAGAGCTGTGTTAATGTGATTTGATTTCACCATCAGCATAATTTAAATCAGTGTTTCCCAACCCAGTCCTCAAGGCACACCTACCAGTCCAGGATTTAGGGATTACCCAGTTGTGTCTAAGGTGTTTTTTTTTCTTCTTTGTAAAAACACCTTAGACACAACTGGGTAATCCCTAAATCCTGGACTGGTAGGTGTGCCTTGAGGACTGGGTTGGGAAACACTGATTTAAAGAACATGTGAATGAATGTTTAAAACCAACACAACGTATTGCAGCTTTATATTATCTGTTCTATACATGGTCTGTTATTTAAATATTTACATTTTACAAATGCATTAACCAGATCACTGTTTTTGTGGGTGCAATTTCATGCAATTTGTTTATTAGTTTCCGTTTTTTTTTTGGTCTGTTTGCTAATGCTAATATTTGCTGATGCAGTTGCTTATGGCACTAGACGTGTGGATGAATTGTCAGCTCTGATGCTCTCAGCCAGAATGGCCCTGGAGTTGAGTGTAAGTAGATGATGCAGCCAAAGGCTCCCAGCAGGAACTGGATAAGTTGTCCACATGTACTAAAATGGATTGACAGCAACAGGGCACTCCTGGCACCATAACAACTACAGTGAGCTGAAGCTGTTTTAGTGTTTAAATCATGCACCTGCAGCCTCACTGCTCAATTCTCTGCCATTTAGGAGTTAAATCACTTTTGTTTTATCTCCAGTTCTGTGGTCTGGGTGCAGTGTCCCTGTAACCGTAACCCTGCGATCCAGAGAACCTGCCATGTTTATATTGATGGGTTAAGACTGCTTCTAGAACCACTTCCTGCTTTAACTCTGAGAATGTCGTGAGAACATCCAGGGTCTTCAGACCCACCATAGATTCAATGCTTTCCTCTGGAGAAGGCCTAATGCGAGTTAGATTCCCTTTCGGTGCTGAGGTCGAAGGAGGAGGAGGAGATGGAGCCAGAACCATGGGGCCTCAACTCTGAATTAAGTGTTTAAAGAGTTTTTAACCCTTTCATTTCTGTGGTGGGAATGGGGCAAAGGAACACTAAAGTGTTAAGAATACAGCTTTGCATTCCTCATATTATAATGTTCCTTAACCAAACATGGAAGGCTTCTGCAGGGTCTAACCGCTTCATTTAGCTAAAGTTGTTTTGGAGCCTATAGTGTCCCTTTAACTCACTGAAACGTGCATGAATTCTTACGTGCTTTTGTTTTTCTAATAAAAAATATGTTGAAAAAAAATGATAGACATAAAAAAAAACCATTCTAAACATAGCTTAGGGACTTACATGTTCCCTTCATCTCCCTTTTTTAGTAAACCAACGATTATTGATAGTAGAATTTCAAGGATGGGGTTTCAGGGTTCTGATAACCTACAACGATGAACCCTGGGCAGACACAGAATGATGTGTGTTGTTCTAGAACACGAATAATCAGGTGGGAAAGCTGGATAAATACAGGTGTGTTAAAGAGGAACCCGTCAAACCATGGATCTGATTTGTAGGTAAGATATCTGGTATTGTATTTGTTGGCCGGGTGAACAGCTTTTATTTCACACCACGTACTTACTAGTGTGCAATGTGCTTTTGTTTGCCAAACTAGAATGATAATAATTTAAAAAATAATGATAATACTGGAATAATGTTTAATACCATATTTCATGTATAATGTTGATAAGCCTGCACAGGAAACATCTCCAACCATTCTTTCTCTCACTTTCTTCTCTATGACTAATGCAAGATTATTCACTAAGGTGAGAATTTAAAGGGAATTGCAAATTTAATGTCAAATTAGCTGAACTGGGAGCACAGTGGAATAAGATATTTTTTTCAGTTTGGCTATTTTGTCGTTAAATTTAGAGAATAACCGTGATGATGATCTGACTTGCTTCGTGTCATGTATTGCTTAGTCCAGGGCAAACAGATCTACAGAAAGGGCAGAGATTGGCAAAGGCTGCGGTGATTTTAGAATATAATTCAAATAACAAATCTCTGTTCCCCACAGCAGGATTAGACCTTTGCTGGCTGATGGCGATCAGGGAATTTAAAAGATAGAAATATAAACTGGTTCCGTAGAAGCTTTCTTTCTTCATATTATTAATTAATGTAAAATCTCTTACTATAACACGTTAAGACACATTGTAACTGGGTGATAATTTATTTTAATAATTCCCTGACAAAAAGGCAGCTGGCAGACCACGTCAGACATGACAAAGAACACGTCACTTTGTAAATTGGTGGGGAAGCAAGTGAGTGAGAGCAGTTGTGGGAAAAAGGACCCGGGAGCCACTAAAACCATTGGTCAAGCTATATTCTCCTCTGCGACCCCAGGTCGTGCATCTTGGGAAGGATATGTAGAGGAAGGAGGAAAGGATCATTCCATAGACCTGCAATATACACAGATCAGCTCGTTAGTCAGATCTTTAAATTACATTGCTGTTTTACAGGTATCTCCTCTCTCAGATCTTTCTACACAGTTACATAGTAATAGAGGTTGGAAAAGACAACGATCGCTCGAAATGCATTGATTCAATTTCCAAATTTGCGCAGCCCCGTGTTTTGTCGTATCTCCACTTCCTGTGTTTCTCCTGAATTACCAAAGGAAGTGGAGATATGCTCATTACTACTATACGTTTTTAAGTGCAATGCAATAAATGGTTTTAACAATATTTCACCTTCGTGGCCACTCTTCCATATACAGGGAAGATTCACCATAGAAGCTATTCTGATCGTATATATACCCCACGAGGGTGATGAGCCTGACTTTTCTGCGGTTGTGAGTGTTCTTCTGGGTGAATATATAATATATATATACTGTATGACGCTACGTACTGTTTGTCCTTCTTTTACTAGATTCCTATGTACTTTATGTGATTGAAATCCATGTTGCTTTTCCAGGTTGTAATTTACTATTTTTGTTATACGGGTTTTGTGTTTTATCATATTTTTGTATTGGGATCCTTCAATTTCCAAGCAAAGCGTTTGCTCGTCTATATTGTTTCTCTTTTCTTTATTTGTAGCTGTGTATTCCAGACAATGCAATCGGGCTGGTCTGATACATTACAAGCTCTAATCATGTCTCCTTCAGCAAATCTATACTCAATATCCGAGTTTACATAACTTTTCATGCCATTGGCATTAACAACAGATCAATAACAGGTGTTTCCCAAATACATAAACACAAAAGGCTCCACACTATTCTCCACAATTTGTTAAAAATACACAAATACTTGTTTCCCTTACTGGAGCTCCAATATTATCTATTAATTATTTTCAAATAATTTTTATTAAAGTTTTAAAATTGTGTATAACAAGTAATAATAATACAAACATTGTATTAGGGGTAGGAAAGGAAGGGTAACTTGGAAATGGGAAGGGGTATCCATCCATCATTGAAATAGGCATAACAATGTATATGGCAAACATTTTGTACATCAATGCACTTTAACAATAAATATATCAAAGACCATAAACTGTTTTGATTTTTTCTTCCCATTTATCCCAATTATATTTTAATATTGGGAAACCATGCATATTGGCTCTATGTGATAATTCGTGTGCCTTGTTTTCTAGGATCAAATTAAAAACTTCTCTGAGAGATGGCACATTTAGGGACTTCCAATGTCTAGGTAAACAGGATGCAGCAGCTATCAGAATGTGGCCTATGATTATTTTATCTGATCTATTAACAGACTCCGGGAGTTTTATAAATAAGGCTAGTTCCGAAGTTAAAATGCTGATGGTTCTGTTCACTTTAATAATTAGATCATGAATCATTTTCCAATAATTCGTTAATTTGGGGCAGAACCACCAGATATGGGCCATATTGCCCACACTCCCACAATCTCTCTAACACCAATCAGAATACATATTGTTCATGTTGTGCAATCTAGACGGAGCCAGGTACCAGCGATATAAACTTTTAGAATGATTTTCAAAATGGTCGGTGCAATACGAAATACCTTTTAAACCTTTAAAGAAACCGAACCATTCTTCTAAATCGTACTGGGCACCCAACTCCGTCTCCCATGACAGCATATGTTTTAATTTAACTAAGGGCTTGGCATTATAAAACAAATAACATAAGGATATCATATCTTTACTAGCGGGGCTGTATAAAAAAAACTTTCTCTAAAGGAGATAACAAGTGATTTATAGTTTTTATCTGTTTCAGGTACCTGGTATAGTTCTTTCAATTTATCAATGATTAGCATACATTCCAGTTCACATACATTTGACAATCCATACTTAAGCTTCAATTGTTCCAAAGAAAGAATAGCATTGCCATAAAAAAAATTATCCAGATTAGTTATAGAGCAATCCTTCAACAATTCTATTTTTAAGGATGGTATATAATCTTTAAATAACTCAATAGGCATTGCTCTATATAAACTGGGAGACTGGTCATTTTAAAAAACAATGTCCCAGGCCTT